>JAWWMK010010089.1:0-25027 GCA_035047105.1 Galeopsomyia nigrocyanea
ATATATTTTTTTTTTACTTTTTTCCTCGGCAGAAGATACAATAGAATTCCCGCGTGTGCCCAGGTAATTTCGAGTAAAAACATTCAATTTTCTCTCTCTCTAGAATCACACCCCTTCTCGCAGTCGAACACGCCCAAGCGACGCACGTAGCAGAGCTACTATTCTTTTCTTGCCGCACTCTTCCTCTCCCTCTCTCTTTCTCTCTCTCGCACATACAAACCGGATAATTGTGTTTTCTCGGAGAACAAAATGACTATGACCTTTCGAAATAGAAAAAGAGAGAGAGAGAGAATTTATATTGATAAGGTAGTATAATAGTAACAGCGAACAACGCGATTTCGGCAACAGCGAGCAAGGCATGGAGAAGTTCGGCAGATGAGCGTGTACGTGTGCACAGAACGACAAAGTGAGAGAGAGAGAGAGAGAGGGAGAGAGTAGAAGCGAGAGAGAGAGAGAGAGAGAGAGAGGTGCGCACACAACCCTCTGACGAAGTTATTCACTTAACCACTTAGAGGAGCTCGGGGGCCGCGTGCGCTTATACGCATTATCGTCGGAATGGCGGCTGCATTAATTACAGAAAGGTCGCTGGCGCCGCAGCTAGAGAGGTGAAAATTGTCATTAACTTCGGCCGTGGCACTTGCGCGCCTCTAATGGCGCAATAGTTGCGCGCATAGGGGCTTTCTCGAGCTTCTAGACCTCCCTCCTACACCCCCTTTCCTCCCCCCCTCTCTCGTGCGCGGCCACGTGCGGCTACAAAGGTATGCTTGGGCGAGGCAGCGTTTAGCCAATTTGAGACAGCTACACACACTGCCCCACCCCATCTCTCCTTCCCCCTCTCTCCCTCTCTCTCTCTCTCTCTCTCGCATCTCTCTGTTAATCTCTCTACGTCTAGTTTCCTATTTTAACTGCTGTGTATGCTCCACTCATGCCTGCTTGTGTCTATTTGTACTGCCAACTAATTCTCTCCGCGTCACTCTCGACTCGTGCTCACTCGCTTTGCTCGCTACTCGCTATTAACCAACGGCATACGTGAGGCCTCTTTCAATCCCTTTAGCGGTTCGATCGATCGACACTTTTCTTCGCGAACTTCGAGCCACGCTTTCCTACAATCTGCAATTCTTTTTGTATTTAAAATCCGAAACCAAGGACTCGCTGTAACGAAGATAAGAATAAAATGGAAATTGCTGCGCGACACTTGATAGACAAACGAAAGTTCATTCGTTTTAATTCCCCGAGTTTGAACGGCAGAAACAATAAAATAAGTAAGTAATCAGGCTCTTTCAATTCTCAAACTTTACCCTCGCTGTTAGTTTAAGAATCTTTTTTTCATTAAAGTTTGTCTGTTTGACTGAAAAAAAAAATATATAAAACTTCCATTCTATTCTCCTCGTATTCTCGGCGTCGCTTTCTCTCTGGCGGTCTAGGGCACTACGGCAAAGTCCTCTCTCTCGAGTACTTCGGGCATACCAGTTATCGTCTCCGCGCGATTTCAGCTTGAGTGAAAATTGTCCGCTGCTGCCGCGAGCGTCTTTAGGTGATAGTTAAACTCTTCATTTCGCGGCTGGATAAGGCAGCCAACTTTTTGAAACTTCAACCGACTTCAAATCGCTCTAATAAATGTTCGTTTGTTTTGCTGCAAAGAATTTTTTCTTTGTGCTTTAACTACGAAAGCTCAAGTATTATTTCGAAAGTCGTAAACTCGTGTGTCTTTTACGATTGCAGCTGTGAAATTTTCTATTGTCGATATATTGTCCCAACATATTCTCGAGATAGCTATCTCTCAAATGTACAGATTATTGTTCGAAGAGATTTTTTTAAACAATAAGAAAAAAACACATGAAATTTCACAAATATTGATTCTTTAACTGAATCATACAAGATTCTATAACCACAATAGCGGTGTCACGGAAAAATAATTATTGACCTAAATTTTGTAATCAATTGTGGACCGCAATTTTCAGTCTAACTGAAATAACGTTTTACAGTATAAACACTAGAAATATTTTAGCAAAATAAAAGCATCACGTTTTCATTAATAAATACGTATGCTTTGAATTAAGGACCTTACCTATACCAATAGCAAACTAAAATTTCATAGCTTATCTCCAATGGCTCATTCAGGCGATATACAATGAGTATATTAAAAAAACCCATGATAAACTTTATATTTGAAATGCAATTAATTATTGTCTAAGTATTTGTTGTAGTCGTTTTACATTGCCATTGTCGTTTAAATGTGCAACGCGCCAAGCTTTTAGAATTCTTCCATTTTAGCGCGCTATGAATATTGATGAGGGAGAGGTACTTAAGTTCAAACTATTATGAGCAAAATTGTAAGATCAGACGAGAAAATAGCACGACGTAAGTAAATTTTTAATGTGAAACATGAAAGACTCTTAGATACAGTTAAGCGGTCGAGCGTATAGTTTATAGCGTTAAGAGATACAAAAGCGGTATAGCGGCGCAAGCATTGAAGTGTGCGCTGCAAAAACTTTACAAGCCCTTCAATTTCAAGGGAGAAACGCTTTGGGCGTCAATTCCTCGAGACACGTATGTGTATAGCGAGCGAGCGAGGCAGGTGATGAATTCCGCGCGCGCGCTGATCTCGGCTCGGTGTATACGCATGTATGTGTGTGTGTGTGTGTATGTGTAGGAGCGAGATACGAGATATGCATATATGCATGCACGCAAAGGCTATATGGGCGTCATGCATACATCCCTATAATACGCTGTGTTCACTTGTCAGTCCGCTCGGCAAGTAGATCGGTTTTGCGGATTTGCGAGGGTTCTCTCTCTCTCTCTCTCTCTCTCTCTCTCTCTCTCTCTCGGGGGGCTTTATTGAATTCCCTTCGTCGACGCGCGAACCGCATATTTTACACCTGAACGCAAACAAAATTAGAGCGTTGTATGTGCAATTGCACCGGAAATTGGATTACCATTTTCAGACGCGACGACTGCGTCGCAGAGACGCGGTTTCTGCGATTCAGCGCGTGCCTTACGCTTAATTTGTATCTCCCGCTATATCGCGTTGATTGAAATTTACCGGAGAAATTGTACGCTTGTCTTTCGACGAGAAACGGCCAGAATTTAAATCGTCGCGCATTGTGATTGCCTTTTTTTGTTGTGATGCTACAAATTGACGTATTGTTTTTATGATTGCGATTAAGTAATACAATGAAATTTGTGTCTTTATTCTTAGATTCTTATATAATTCTACGCAAAAAATAGGCACAAATTCGAATTCGAATTCAAATATAGAAGGTAATCGCATTTTTGGAACCGTGAACATACAATTTCGGCATTACTTACAATATCTACGAGTGTATTTTACAAAGCAAATATTCTTCATTTCGGATGGGGAATGTATGTAAATATTTGCCATTACTATTATATTTCCAAATAGAGTATGCAGAATCGATCATCTGACTTCAAATTCTAAATTTTCCAAAATCACTCGAAAACTATTTTAGAGTGACCATGCAATGTGGATGTATTTGATTATGAAGGTTTTCTGAAAGCCTTCTAAAAGGTACATAGAGTATAGGTCAAAATGTCAAAATTTTTACGTAACGAAATTTAAAAAAAAATTATTGTTGGCAATGTTCAAATTAATTTCACGTTGGTGAAGGGGATGACCTCGTTCAAAAGTAGATATACTTTGAAAGTCGATCTCATTTTATTAACAAGTCAGGAAACTACTTTCGGGCTTTTTTTTCGTAAGAATTTTTTCGACTTAACTGTGAAATTTGATTGTCCGCCGATCTGACCTGGCATGTTCAAACTCGTTCTTAAATCATTTTTGATATCTTGATTATGAGATGGAATAAGCTCAGATGTACTGTGACACTATTATAATAATTATGGGGCTGCGTGGAATGAGGGCCTAAGTATTTGATAATATAAGCATAGGAATTGGGCTCCTATTCCACTCAGCCCCTCAGTTACGTTTGGGTGTGTCCTCCTGTTAGCAACATGTTTAGTTTTAATTTTAAAATGACTTCCAATAGATATTTTTTCGGTACTGCAAGGGTATATATGCATTGCTAAAATCATCTAATATATTACTTCATTAATAAATCATTTTTTTATTAGAAAGTAATAAACTAAAGTATCCGACTGTACGTGCTGCAAAAGGGAGCACAGCGGATACCTCCAACAAATCATTTTCATTTTCCAACGACTGAAAAATGATTTATCAACGATTATTCATATTAAATACTATTAGCAATATATATTATACCTTCCAGTACCGGAAAAATATCTATTGGATGTCATTTTATAATCATTTATATTTTATAAAAAAGCCATTTATAATTAGTTTTTCTGAAGATTATAACTATAACTAAAAACTATAAATAAAATCTAAGGTGTCGCTGACAGGGGGCACGTGCCTTTTTTGACACAAAAGAGCACGTGCCTCGCTGGTTGAAAAGGCGCGTGCTTTTTTTCAACGGGGTAAAAAACAAATGTCACATAATCAATTTATTAGAGTCAAATTTTTTAATTAGATTCTCACAAAGAACTCCGATTACTCGCGAGTACTCTGGATCTAGCAAATTTTTTCAGAAAAAGTAATAACTGCTTTGACGTCTCTTACCCACCGTCGAGCAACGACAGCGGGACAGGTTGTAGAAACCTTTAACTAGTGCAAAAATCTAAAATCTCATCGTCCCTTTTCGGTATTATTTTCGTTTTTACGAGGAGCTGGCTGCTTCGGAAAAACTTGTTTCAAACGACTTTGCCATTGTGCTTTCAAGGCTTGCCTCTCTCTACTCCGTCGAACACCCCTCGCGCTGCTTCTTAACTTCCTGCCAAACATTTCCGACCAGAAATAATCTACCGCGAAAAGTGTTGCGAGCGCTTGAGTTTCGCGAGAATTTCCTTGTACACGCGAGAACTGAAACTTATTAAGCGTGTTTTTCTACTCAATTGTACAATTAGAATGGAGTTTTAGGTTTTCTTAATTGCCCCGGCAACTCGTGACTACGTTAGTCGGGGCTGCGAATTATATGCGCGCATGTGTAATGGTAATGAGATTCAAATGCTCCTTTACAAGTTAAATGACTTTCACAAATATTATGCCGTGATAATGTGTGTCACTTGGAAATTGCGAGTGTTAAATTCGCTGAAGTTTGCCGAGAGAGAGAGAGAGAGAGAGAGAGAGAGAGAGATTTCGAGGTCACTATATTCACGCGGAGAACTTTAATTTATGCAAAGTAAATTATGAATGTAAAAGTTATCAAATTTTTTCGAATTTCAAGGAATTATTAAATTTGAATTTCTGTCAGAAAGAAAAGTAGATAATCAGTTGAACTGGTATAATTGACAACTCTCTTTTAATTAAATACCTAAGAGAATTTTCGAAAAGATGATTAGTTTACTCTGCAAATATGAGTTAAAAATAGAATTAGTATTTCTCAAAAAGTCTTTGAAGATGAAAATCATGCTTTATCAAATTACATGAAAATGGATGATATAGCATAATAAAAAGACGTGAATTTATATAACCACCATATCGCATTGCAAAAGCAAAATAATCCTGAAAGACGGATCGGGGTATAGTGGTGAAACAAGCCAGAAATCGCCTCAGGAAGCTCAGCAAGTCTCGAGACTAACAATTAAGCCTCGTTGCGCTGGGCAGACTTCCAGACACGGCTAACGAGACGAAAGTTGCTCGGACTCTCTCGCGAGCGAGCGCGCAAGCGATAACCCTCACGATAACCGGAAATTACTTGTCAGACATCGGACCCAAGCCGAATCAAGTGTTTTCTGGCGAGGAAACTTGCACGCGGCAACATTCTTCGCCTTTCATAGTCTTTTTCTCTCTCTCTATCTCTCTCTCTCTCTCTCTCTCTCTTTCTCTTCGCGCCGGAACGTGAAAGTCAAACAAGTTGGCCAAAATTCATTAGTTGGATCAGCGAGCGCGGAGTTTCTTGTTAGCAAAACTTTTTCTCGTGTGGTAACACTTTTTTTCTCGCTTTCTGCTGAAAGTTATTCTTTCATCATTGTCGGTGGGTTTTCACAAATATAATTATAGTTTTGGTCTTCAATATGTGCCTCAGAAAAATAATGATCTGTGTGTTGCTGATTCAGACATTAAATCAACATTCTAATTCCTACTAATTATGGAATATTATACGTCACCTATGTTTCTTTCTATTGCAATACTCCAACAATAAATTTTTTGTGCAAAAACACAAAAAAAGTGAAAAGCAGTATTTATACTATGTGATTCTTACTCGGTGACAATTCAGTCCACTTTGCATAGATGGAAGTTCTTTTTTTCTGCAAATTTCAACAGTCTATGTAAACGCAATTTTGCTCTTGACTAAGCGGTCAGCAACTCTCTCGTGACGCACGTACGTATATGGCACTCTCGAAACGAGCGGTGGTTTGTCAACTTTGTTACACAGCTGTTACAGTCGCAATTTCAATTAATTTTCCGTATAACGCTCGCATGCTATGTACACAGTTATCAACTCTAAATAGAATTGCCTCTTTTTTTTAATTGTACTTACAACTGAAGCTGTTCGAGTAGCGATCTGGGTTATGTAATTTATTTAAGACTTCAATAAAACGACAAAACTTTATGATTTTTCGATGTTCGCTTGGTAATCCACTTTTCAAACTGAATTTATTATTTGATTCTATCGAGAAATCCGTATGTTTTAAATTATTTAAAAGGATAAAGCTTTATAAGTTTAATGTATTCGCTTTGAATAGTGCACGCGCGAAGAAAGACGAAAAACACAAGAAAAAGAAACACACAAAATTTGGGAAAAGCCTCGAAAGTATAAAAACCCAATTTATTTTAAAAAAAAAAGTACAATATTATTACCGAACAGGAAACGCGTTAATAGGCTAACTAATCGAACAACTAAACTAACTACGCAGAAAGCTGACTGAGTCATACGCACGCTTTTATTTCGCTAACAACATTCGTTCGTGTATTATAATTTAACAACGAGAATATTCGACGTTCGAACGATTCTATCCGTAGCACGCTTCCTGATGTATTTTTCAAATAAACCAGAAAATGATTTCATTATTATTCGATTTGACCCAGAATAATTCATATCAAATTATCGAAAATTACATTGTAAGCATTTTTATGACTATTTGCGGTTTTTAAAATCTGCAACAACGAATGTTAAATTAATATCTTAGTAAAACTTTTCTCGATATTTTTTTTTAATGATCAACACCTCACGATACATTACTCACCGAAAGTCTGACCACGATGAAAAAAAAAACTCAATTACAAGGTGTGCTCTATTAGAGTCTGAAAAAAAATAAAATAAAAGTTGCACGTTGCAGTAGTATAGAGCATCGAGAGACACGAGGATTACCCGTCGCAGACGCTGTCCTCCCACTTGTCTATATATATCGGGCACAATCGGTACGAGAGGACCGTATATAGCGCGAGAGTTCGCGAGCTCACCTCCATTCTTCGTTGGCTCGAAGCGCTATATACGTCTATAAAATAAATCTTGTAGCCGAGTGTCCGCGCGCTCCCTCCCTATATATTGCTCGCTCGCGCGCGATACAAAAAGGGGGACCCGAGGTAATTTATTTGATTTGCTGAAACACAGCCAGCGAATCCGTTTAACTGTCCGAAGAGAGAAAAGTTGTTCCGCGTTTAAGTGCGGTTTTATACTTGCTAAAAAGGATTTAATTATCGCTAGCTCCTCCTTTCAATTGCAGATCGGCCATCCTCCAGTCTCGCACGGTAGTGCCCCTTCCCCCCTTTTTTTCGCGAGCTCCAACTTTCAAGCTATATTGAAAACTAGTTCCAGTCGAGTCTACACTTTTTCCGATAAATTTGCATTTATTCCAACTTTTTTTTTTTGCCAAGCATTATCAATAGTTATCGGTTTATAACTTCAATTTTTGAGAATATTGCGCTAGTTTTACGTTGGAAACACTTATCTTAGTATAATGCAGCATTAATTCTCGGATAAAAGTTAATTTTTCAGCAAAATACTGCATAATTCAAGATAATCTTACAGGGAGCTTTTAAAATGAGATTTTCGCTTTCATTAAAGCTTTTAATACCCGTGCAATTCATTAAAAATTCATAATCACGTTACTTATTGTTTATTCAAGTACGTGGAATTGAGAAAAAGTACACTCATTACAATGATGAAGCTTTATTACCTGGGAAGTAGAGCTGCACCTCTAAGAATAGAGTTGCTAAAAGCAAGATAATATGCATGATGATGATTGCGAAGCTGAGGACTCAGCTTGTCACCTTCCTTCATAAATCTGGAAAAAGAATGAAAAAAGGAGCTTATTAATTTCCATGACTGTATATAACGTTAACGCGTTTTGACGACGATATTAGATATGCATTGCAAATTGAAAAGTTAAAATTGTACGTGGATCCCACTGGAGTTAACATTCTTATTATTGAAATAAAAAATAGAAAATGGAATGGAAGAAAGAGAGTGACGGAGATAGGCAAATAAAGAGGGCCGATAAAGTCGTACAAAAGAATACCTTATGCGATTCTAGTCCAATTGTCAGGAAAAAAAAGATAATTAAGCTTTAAAATTCGGTACAGGCAACTGCTATATTCAATGCAATGTTCGCGTTATTTATAACTTAAAATTTTTGTCCTACTTCAAACTTGTTGAAACATTTGTTGAATGTACATTTGACTAGCACAATATGTCCGCCCCTCAGTTGTTACATAAAACACAGTTATAAACTCGAACAAGTGAAATCTAGCGGCACTCGAAAAATTGAAAAGAATTTCTTAGAAAACTCGCAGCATCAAAAATGAAAAATGCAGATAAGACAAGAGAAGAGGCATATAACACACAGAGAGCTTTGGAAACGAAGGAGAGAAAGGCGAAGCAAGCGGTTGTTATAGAGTGAAGCGAAAGAAAAATACAGAGATTACGAGGCGCAGGCCAAGGAGAAGAGGGAAGTATGAAAAAATGGCACAAGCGAGCGAAAGGGATTTGCGGAAGTGGAATGAAAAAGAGCCGCCTCGGCGGCCGGGGAAAAAGGGTCAGAGGTCGCACAGTGAAGTGGAGTGGAAACCGTGAGATAAATGCATGCCGTATCCCCCAACTCACTCTCTTCTCCATCCCGCCCGTCTCACTCGAAAAATAGCCGCAGGCATAAACACTGCGTGTGACTTTCACCTTTCGTAACGAAGTCAATTTTTATTTCGCATATATACCTGAGACAGAATACGACAGATTGATCTGGAATCTTGCTTCGAAACGATAAAAGCCAAATCCATGGATTTTTCGTCGGTTCACTTATGCTCTACGAAGTTCTTTAACCCAGAGTTGAAATCAGCTTAAATTCGATCATCCTTCGATAAACTTATCCGACAGTCGCTTCACACAGTTTTAATTAAATGCCCAACGAGTTGCTTTAAAATTTGCGAATTTCTATAAATATACAGTGTTGGGCAAGTCCGTACTTACGCTATCCGCTACATATTCCGCTACATGAGTAGCGGCGTTAGAAGTAGTGCAACTACAAATAAAATTGATTGTAGCGGCGCTACTTTTTAAAAAATTTGTAGTTGCACTATTGTAGCGTCGCTATATTTTGTAGCGCGCTACAAAATTTTGAAAAGTAGCGGCACTACTTACATGAAGTAGTTGCACTATAATCACAAAAAGATCATTTTTGTCACACATGCACGATTTCCGCGATTTCATGCCCATAAAAGATGACCTAAAGTGCCGCTTTTCCGAACCTCAAATACATTAATAAGAGTCACTTAGAGAGTGAAAAAAACTGGCAATTCAGTTCCCTTATTGTGGAGGCGAGATCGCAAAATCAATGAATACATGACAAAAAGTATAGCATACACCGTGGGCTTAAAGGGATTCTTTGACCTCAGGTACGCGTCTTCGGCTCGTGATGGCTCGCCACGACTCATACTGAAATTGCACCCTCGGTCACAACAGACTTCCTTCGCGCCCTTGTCATATAATGTACTATTACATCAGTTGTGCGATTCAAATGAAATTGTATGTACTCATCTTTTAGGCTCCTCTATACTTTTAATTAGATATTATCTAACGATTGTACCTGCACTACAGTATCGCCGTTGTACTACTGTAACGGCGATACTGTAGTTACAATATTTTCTCAAAGATTGTAGTGCAAGTAGCGGCGCTACTGACCAACACTGATATACACTATCGAAATTCATACGAATGGGTGAATATAATTATCAAGGAAAGAGTTATAAAATAATATCCATACCTATCGAATAATTACGTTTATTATTCAACAATCTAATGAGTAATTCTCCTCAGCTCCGTCAATGTTAATCACTGGATGATGTGCTATATAGAACAAGGATTGCAACGTTCAAGTTGAGTATGAAAAAAAAAGTTGCTGACGACGAAATTACGCCGGAATGTAAAAAGTCGATGAATGAGCAGGTTCCACTGGAGAACATAATTCCGGAAGATATTCACTGCAGAGACGCTAATGAAAAACTGAGTCATCCGAATGACTTTCAATATCACCTGTGAAAGCGAAATCTTCCCGAGCAAGAAGGAAAACGAAAAATCAGCAGCGTCCGAGTTTCGACGAATCAGCAATATTCGTGGGAGAGCGAGTATAGAACCCATATATATCACAGTCATCTTATCACTGTACCAAAATATATTTTTCTATGAACAGATCAACGGGGAAAGAACAACAATCTTCCACGAAAGTGAACAATCTAATAAACATGAGAATAAAGTTTAACGCGCAAATGATTGGCGGGTACTAGCGTGAGATACTCAAAATTACAAATCCTTATAGCCAATTGGAGAGAGAGAGAGAGAGAGAGAGAGAGAGAAAGAGAGAGAGAGAGAGAGAGAGAGAGAGAGAGAGAGAGAGAGTAGAATTTATGTGTGCTCGCGGTAAGTTCGTTTCCTCGTCTAGCTATGCTTCTTGGAATACGACAGGCGCACTTACGTCTTCTGAAATGTGTGGGTGAGCCCCAGGGACCTATCGTGCGTTACACACTAGCGTTCCAATGGCTTCATTATACGGAGGCGACGAAAGAGCTTGTTCGAAATTCTCTGTCCTCTTCGCTTTCTCTCTCTCTCTCTCTCTCTCTCTCTCTCTCTCTCTCTCTTTCTCTCTCACACACACACACACACATATATATATATATATATATATATATATACATACACTACCTCGGCAAATACGTATTTCTGCCGCAGCCAATCAGCGCATAACGACGTAATTCCACTCGCGGTCGGCTCACTAATTGATTCTCGATTCTCTGGTTATGTCTCTATCTCGAATTGGCAGCATTTTTATAGCCACTGCAAACTCTCTGCTCAATTAAACTTGTCAATTAGCTTTGTATTAATTCTTTGCTAATTTTTTAGACGAACACAATACTCGGTTTATATAATCGACATTACGAGACCGTCACAATTTGCTAAATTGACAATTGGAAGTGGAACTTAATCAAATAAGATTCTTGACACGAAAATCCGAGATTAAAATACGAATATTCAGCTCTGGAACATTGGTTTTAATTAAAAATGACACCGCGATGAATCGGTTTCTATATATATTTCAGAATGAGCATTTGTATCGATTGCAGTTGTTGCATTAATAATAAAGCTACGTAAAGAACTTCTTCCATTAAAAAGCTTTTTTTTACCAATTACAATTTCTCAATAACTTGGAATCAAATCAAATAAAACCGCTGTACAATATGCAATGACTAATTCATAATTTCTGCAGTCTACTGTTATTTTTACAGTGTCTGACCCAATATACTTTTTTACCACTTCTGTTGCCACATTGTGAGTATTTTATCTTGACATATTTAAACGGATGTGATTGACAAAAATGGAGATCTTTTATAGAATTATGAATGATTAATCGTAGCATTATGTATTTTGCATAATTTTGTAGGATTATTAATAGTAGCTTTGATTGTACACAATTTGCAAGAGAAATTTTAATACTTTATTAAAATTTATTATAGATTGTAACACTTGAAGACATCCGATACGATCACATAACTTTTGAAATGTCATCTTAATGTTATGATTCATTTTTATAATCAAGTAAATACCAATAATTATATAAATGACCTTAAAGCATTAAGTTTAGTAGATATAAGTATAATTTTAAAAAGTTCGAATGATCATAAGCGAGAATTGAAAGCATCAAATTAGAATTCCCAGACTTATTTCACTTGCTAGCGCAAGACACTTGAAACCTACAAAGCGAGAATAAGGAGAGCAGATAACATGTATTTTCATAAAAAAATTTAATGACATCTACTCGAGAAAATAGGAGGTAATAAAAAAACGCAGGCTACAAAATGCTGTTCTTTAAAAGAACTTGAATCATAAAAATAAGTGTGCCTGATATTTACATAGGTATTTGAAAAGGAAAAAGAGAGAGAGAGAGAAAGAGCGAGATAATGTTTCCATTTTCACGGGACATTGTTTGCGTTATACACTATTTTATAATGCTAGTCTATCCCCACTACCAGGTTGCATCTCGCCAATTTAACTTTGTCCCAGGCGCACCTTATCTGCATTCCAGAATGAGTCCGAGCCCAGTTCGGTGCATCTACTTTTACGAGCGGTCGACTCCATTTTCCCAGAGCTTCCCTATAGCCTAACTCGTTTACTCGATCTCTCTCTCTCTCTCTCTCTCTCTCTCTCTCTCTCTCTCTTGCTTTTTTTCGTAAAAAACGAATAGAGGGACACACGCGTGCGATTCTCTCCGAAAATTATTCCCTCACGGTCGAACAGAGTCGCATCTTATGATAATCACGCCCAAGCTCTACCTCTTCATTTTTGCATGTGGAACGAAGGGTAGGGGGCGAAGTATCACAAAAATGGATCGATTCTCGGCACGTGGTTTGCCATTGGGGCGTATTATCAGAACACGGCATCGCTTTCGCTAGTCGAAAAATCTTGATCACTATTTTCTTTTCTCCTTTTCGTCTATTTACACTTTTTTCGCAGCTGGACATTTGCATTTCCACGAAACTGTTAGATTGAAGATAAAAGTCGCATAATTCGCGCATTTTCACGAATTTTCGGGAAAGTTATTAGAATGAAGTTTGAGTTTGTTATCTCGGATTATTCAGGTCGCAGCGTAGTTTGCGTACCTTCCGATTGAGCAGTTTGATATGATGCAAAAATTCGTGAAAGTATAAATGAGTCGCCTACCAAAAAAAAAACTTCATTCGACACTCTGACTTGCAAATTTGATCAACATCGTGCATATTCCATTAACTTCTAAAGAATCATCTAAAAAAATTTCTTCTGGGGCTAGATTCAGTAATTTTTTGCAACAACAAAATTAAATGCATATATTTTGCTAGAATAAGGTTATAATTTCAGTTGTATGAAGCTTTTTATAAAATGCTTCATACAAATAACATTAGAACCTTATTCTAGCAAAATATATATTTTCAAAATTATAAAACGAATGTTCAAATGACCATCGAGTTTGCGAATCCGTACAACAGATTATAGTGGAAAGTTAATTTTCAACTTCAACACAGCAAATAGAGTATAGTGTCTAAATGTATACAGCGAAAGTTATGCGGACGATATTGCTGAGCAGTGTGGCGAAGATACGGGAAATATCAGAGGCAACAGGACAGGCGTGCGAGACACGAAGTGCGTCAGGACGGTTTACAAGGGCAGTGATGAGGCTGAACTATTTAGATGCAGATGCGCTGCAAACATCGCGTCGAGTTTGCGGCTGTATACAGCGAGAGGAGGCGGGAGAACGAGGCGAGTGAAAGAACGAAAATCCACATCTGTGTGTACCCGCGCGCGCATGTACGCGAGTAGTATGTACGAGCCCATGTAGTACAACGAAATTAGAACGAATGCTCATCAGTAATAACTTCACCTAGCGACGACGCGCAAAAGAGTAAACCGCTCTAATTGTTTCTGATCTGCAGCAGCAGCAGCGAGGGAACGAGCGAGCAAGCGAGCTGCACCCTCGTCAAGTGACTATACGCGCGCACACAATGTATTATTCGATAATGCGAGCGAGAGAGTTGGGCGCACGAGCACGAGCTTTATAGTTTCGCTCCCATTTTGAGGTTGAATTTGGTAATCCCATAGCCTCTCTCTCTCTCTCTCTCACTTGAGTTTCCAGGCCAATCCAGCAAACTGCACTACCACCTGGAT
This sequence comes from Galeopsomyia nigrocyanea, assembly GCA_035047105.1. NCBI lineage: Eukaryota > Metazoa > Arthropoda > Insecta > Hymenoptera > Eulophidae > Galeopsomyia > Galeopsomyia nigrocyanea. The sequence goes on from JAWWMK010010089.1 coordinate 14,163, forward strand.
ATTTAATACCAACGATTGTGTAGAGCAATTAAACTTGTTTTTCTGCAATTTATACAGAATTATAGCGTTATAACGGTGAGCAGTTGTGCAATTAGAAGGTAATTCTAACGCCAGTTCGCACTATTTTTCAGGATTACCGCTTAATTTATTGTGTACGGTAAATAATTTACCTGGTATATTGTTTTTTTTTTTGCTTTTTATACTCCCAAGTATGCGTAAAATTTTTTTTCCCTAGCTAATGGTCATTTGCTATAATTTTCATTATGCATATTTCATTTGAAAATTATTTAAAATATAAGCTTGTTTGTGATTCCCACCCAGTAAAGTTTGTCGAGTTGTAGGAATAATATAATCTTAACTTTATCAAAATTAAAATTTAGAGGAGCAACCTTGATGTACTTAAAAGTTCTTTTTAAAGCTTTCTTTGAGTCAAGAATTGGCGTCGTCTTTCGACCTGCCGATTGAAAATCTATATTCAGATTTTTAGTAAATTTAGTGAAAATTATTTTCAGCTGAATACATAAAACCCATTCAGATTTAAATAAAGTTCATCGGCGCTATTTTGCTTCTCAAGAAGATTTAGAAATATATGCACCTGACAGGACAAATCCAACATCAAGTTAGAATTTATCTCATGATAGCTTGATAAGTAAGTCAGTAACTCTATTTTACCTATTGCACCCGAATATCCGAGTGGGTATCAGAATAATCGATGAATAATGACACGTAATGCATGCATTTATTAAACGAAAATAAAATGAATTTTCATTCGAAGCGCTGACACACATTATATTTTATTTCCGTCGTGCACTCCGAAATCTCGTCAATATTGTATGAGTACTTTATCACCCGCAAAGTCCATAGGTTGATACGCGGACGCAGACTTAATCCAGAACTAACAAAACTGCGAGCGAACGCGGCTCGTACAAAATGTATAAGCCACACGGCAGCTCGTATGAGCAATCGATCGTTCCAATAATTAATCTATTGAAACCTTAGCAAAAGACCGTCATCAGTTAGGCGGGCTTACCTTAATCTTCTCTTCTGTGTAGCTTTCTTTCGTACGTGCGTGTGCGTCTGTCGCCTTCCGGCCAAAAAAAAAAATAAATAAATAAGAACGAAAAGATATAAGACGTAAGAAGAAGCCGTACAGGTTTTTGTGCGGTTTCGCCGATGCGTATAAGAGACGCTACATACCGAATTAGACGAAGCGACAGATCGCCCATAGACTGGCAAGTGAAAAGCCATCGCAATTTTTCCGGGCCGTCGCACTTGTACGCTTTTAATCGCGCGCCGATGCCTCGATCCGTCTATTTCATTCGCGGGCTCCCCCCCCCCCCTTCCCAATCTCGTTCTCTCTCTCTCTCTCTCTCTCTCTTTCCAATCGTTTCGTAGTGGGCTTTGTCTCGCCACGGAGATTATGCCGCTGGCTTGTAATAGCCGACGATTCGTCTACTATACGAAACGTGATATGGATCATCGCTTTCGTTCGAGATTTCAGCAGGATTAATTCAGCTTAGCCGCTAATGGCATTCATCGATTTATCGAACCTATGCGGAATAGGTTTGCCTGCTACTGTCTTTTCCGCAACGTTTCAATTCCATCCTGCCTTGCGAAACAATTCTATGTAGCAGCTCATCTCTGCTTCTATTCGAGATATTGGGTAATCTGCTGTTCATTAAACGCTATGATTCTAGATAATAAATCGAAAAATTATATCAATTAAACATACGAGTTTCGAAAATGTATATTATATGCTTGCGTCAACTAATACATGCTAAGTAAAACTATCAAACAAGTGAATATACCGAAACAAAACTTGTAAGATTGATTGTTCGTTTAATTGATTAAATCTCGAATTGATATTTCAAAACGACATTCGATTTCCTGATCAAACATCAAAAGCGAGAAAGACTCGAGAGTGGCTAACTGACCGCAGAGCGCCGAGCGCGAAAACTAATCCGCAATCGTCGGCTGAAATCGGCGGGAAACGAACTTGCGCAAACTTTAGATTTCGCATGTCGAGATTTCCAAGCGATAAGAGGTGTTTGCAAAGGCACGCCAGCCATTCATACCGAGTGTACACGTGTGCCTGCTGCTTTTGTGTACTACGTAAATAATCAAGCATGACGGCATCGAAGCTTTTGAATTATGCGTGGTTGAGCTTTTATGGCACGGCTGAACGGGAGCAAATCAAATATCGCATATGCATACACGCGTGCAAAAGGTAAAATGCGTGCATGAAAGGATGCTACGTATGTCTGCTCGGTTTTATTTGAACGAGCGTATGTGTACGGGATTAATTTGCGACTCCAGTGCACGTAAATGCATAGCTGCTGCATATTCTGACTCGCGTATGAGATGCTCATTAACTACGTTTCTCCTTGAAACTACCGCTACTGCTGGCAGTATATTTCTCGGACTCGTGATATATTTGTTTGAATTTGTTGCTTTTGATATTCTTTTGATGAAATGTTCGTGTAGCTGTATCGCGCGTAAAAAATAAAAAATAGAACATTTCAATCAATTTCAGTTGAATGTAAATCATTGAAAATAAAATTGCTTTTTCTTTGAAATAGGAAATCGAACACCGGAAAAAAGGCGCGCTGAATTAGTCAAAAATCCAATATGTGAGGGATTCAAATTTATAAATGATAACTCGAATGGAAATGAAAAGCCCGCGAGCATCAAAATCCTACCACAGATTTTAATGAAAACGTACTTTGAGAAATTTCAATTTGGTTGGTGGTCGATCGTAAAATTTATCAGCTTTTCGATGCACCCAACATTTTCATTATTTTTCAATGTGGATTTTACTTTTATAATACGCATGTATTGCATAAATCTCGTAAGTAAAACGCCTTGAATAGTTCATTTCACAAAGAAATCTAATTATCAGCTCAATATTTAATTCGGCATGTCTAGTTTGTATTCCATCATCCCTGCCTTTCCTTTCCTGCGAAGAAAAAAGGACGAAGAAGCTCTCAACAATGAAAAAGAAAATGAGAAGAAAGTAGTTGAGAAAGAGGTCTCTTCCGTAGTAGAGAAGAAAAGAAAAACGAATTTACGTCCCTTTGACAAGGAAATGGAAGCGAAGGCCAAAAAAGGTGCCCTCTCTCTCTCTCTCTCTCTCTCTGACTCACTCTTTTCATCGATTTCGAAGAGGACAGAAGGCGCGCCGAGAAAGCTTCCTTAGCATTTATACATTGCACACAGTTGGGGCCATCGCGAAATGTAAACGGCGAATTTCAATGGGTCGCCAGGTTTGGAATTGCGCCTCAGCCGATCGAGCGATTAAACAAAGAGACGCGTCGGGAATGAAGACGAGACCTAACCGACAAACGTATCTGATACGAAAGTGGGTGGGGAGAAGGTTTAGCTATACGCTTTGTGTGTGTGTGTATGCGCCATGGCCCTATCAAAATGACAGATCGCCAAGCAGCGTCTCTCATGCATTATGCATGCGCGCGCCTGTTTATACGGCAAGCCCGAGCGCGCGCCGAATTAACTCCGCGCGTCCGAGTCTCGGGGCCAAATCCCTTTTCACGTACTGTATACTACATATATATAGAGAGAGAGAGAGAGAGCCCCATGTTAGCTATCTACCACCGCCGCCAAGATTGAACGACTATCGATGACCGTCTCTCTCACTTTCGAGATATGTATCGCGCATACACGCAAGGGGGTTTCGTGACGTATCACCCGGAAAGTCGACTTGTCACAGATGTCGCGATTATCTCAATGGCGTATTAAATGCGACCGTATATGGATGGCTTTTTCTACTCGATTCTTCGTTGATGATCGCAAACACGACTGTATATATATTCGCGCTTTTTTCACTCCCGAACGGCTGACTTGCCAGTTGCTCGTACTACTTACGTAGTCTCCGTTGAGATAGCTCTCGTGAATTATTTCAGTCATGAGATTATACATTATTTGTGCGAGTCATCGTAGATGCCGTTACCTGCAACATAAATTAAACAAATACCTATGTATCCACTAGACGAAAGGATTTATTTACATTTCAAGAAGTATATGCCAGCTTACTCTTTGAACATTATAATTGTAAGAGATACGTTATGCATGCTGTATGTAGTCAAATGAATACGTGGGAAAATGGGAGCTAAATCTAGATTACTTCGTGAATTTAATACATTTTATTAATAACTGGGAACTCGATAATCACACGCTTCGTATATCCAGGTTTGTTACTTTAAATCCATCACATTCGCTCGTTGAAATGTGAATATCCCATTACTTTCCATTATTGAAACGAGCTTCCATTTGCTTCGAATTTTCAGCTAACGAAATATTTAATTAAATATATCACTTGCTATAATTAAATCAACTGAAAATAAAATACACGGTACATGAATTCTCTAATTAAGGGCTTTCAGTTCGGTATTCTTATTATAATCTTTTTTTTTGTTCGTTTCCTTTTACGAAAAGTGCGGAAGATACTAGGGGCTATATAATCTCTCGCAGTCTAATTACGAATAATTAGTGCTCATCGGGAAACAAAAGACTTCAACGAATAATGAAAGGTGAGCCGAGAGAAAGAGCGCGCGAGCGCTATATAGGCAAAAACATCGCGCGCACATCTACATCTGGCGAAATTTTCCAATATTAATGGGAGTCGAGGTTACGAGCTTCCGTCATGCTAGTGGGCTTTATCAAGGGACAGATTTGCGTGTACGAAGCGCGCACGTGTGCCATAGCGTGTGCCGGATTGTTTTCCTTTGGAATCGCTGCTGCTGCTGCTGCTGCTCGAGATTGCCGGAGAATTAAAGGAAGAAGTAAAGCTCCCTTTTCGAAAACTGGCTAATGCCACGGGAACACGCTTCGATTTCCTTGTACCCACCGCCGCCGCCGCCGCCACACGCCACTACTTGGACGAAAGAATTAACCGAGGAGAAAAATCACCCTCCTCTTGCTTTTTTTCTTCTTTCGTTTATCTATCTTTTCTCTATATCCCCTCTTTTCTTTATGCCATAGCAGCTTTTCACGAATTGTGGATATCTCATATTCCGGGAATTGACCTCATTTTCCCCGACCAAAAAGCGCAACCTCTCAATAAAGGTTGAGCCTTAAGCTCCTAGGGTTTTGTCTCACAATACAGCGAAAATTCGAAAGATATGGAGCGAGCGGCATTAATCCTCATTTTTATTCTTATATCTTGTAGGAAAGCTCGTCCTTATCAGACTCGGTTTATTCTCATTCGCAATTACAAATGAATTATTGAATCATGATTTTTGTGATTCGATGATTCACTTAGAACTACAATGTAAATTAACATAAAAATAAATTGTTGAAGTTAAAAAGTATGTTGTAGGATTTTTTTTCGAAAAAAAAAATTTATCAAATAATTAAAAAAATAATTAAAACGTGTTTGCAAATTGATATTTTTCAATCACCTCTCAATTACGAAACTTGAATTACAAAAATAATAATATTTTTTGCCACTATTTTAACGGTGAAATTAACAAAGTGCTAGCACGGGACAAAATGCATTCTGCCCATTTGAAAGTAAATTCATAAGGACCATTCCCGCGGCAATTCGTTAAAAACTCAACAAGCATGCCCGGAGGAAAAAAAAAGCGGAAAAGAAAAATCTCCGGAGCATTTAAGTGATCCCGCATTCACGAGGTGGCGGAGCGCGAGGTGTTTAAAAGGTCTGGCCGCGTGCATTTCGCGAGGCGACGAAAAAAAAAGAGGAAGGGGAAAATTGAAGGTGCCACGCGAAAAAAAAAAATTTGGACTCTGCGGGATGGTGAGCCGCCCATTAACATCAGCGGAAAACGGCAAACTCTCCTGCACACCACCAACGAACGAAATAAAAGCGCGGTTCGCAAGTAGAGTACGTGCTATGCATATAACCTGTATTAACATGATGATTAATCTTGGTATACGCGGTGCTGAAATGGGAAATGCCGTTAATGCTCTGTTTCGCTTGTTCTTTTTTTTTCTTTCTTTCTCGCGCGGTTATTTTCTTTCTTTTTCAGTTGCGCGCGCGGCGCACTCTGCTATTATTATTTTATCGAGAGCAAAGCATTCGCCACTGCTGCTGCCTTGCGACTACATTTGACGCAATTAATCTTCAGCAGCCGGTTTCGCGGTAGCACTTTATTGCCCTGTGAATGTATACCTTCTCTTTCTCTCTCTCTCTCTCTCTCTCTCTCTCTCTCTCTCTCTCTCTCTCTCTCTCTCTCTTCCTCCGGCTAAAGTAGGCCGTCAAATTTCAGCTCGTTTGATTTACCGATAAAACCGCGCTTGCCATAGTTCATTGCACTCGGCTATATTTGCTGCTCGATTTCTAGGCGCGCGAGCGCTCGGCGGTGGCCATTCTTTAGAGCGTGAATTATTCAGTGATTAACTACAACGCTCGTCGTTCCGAATGGTGATGATATTACGCTCGAGGAAGCATTAGCGCGGCAGAGATTGGAACGCAAAAGTTTTTCATCGAAGAAAACTTTTCATATTCCGTTCGAATTGTTCGGATACTTTACCGACAATAATACCCTTGCGCTGCTACTGCTGCTTTGCGGCTCGTATATATGGATTATTTGAGCCGAAGAATTCCAATACTTTCCGGCATTTTTATGACGAGATGTCTTATGCATATCAGACTACGTTGAATCGATATTCAACAATGCAGAATACGACGGGCATTCAGCAGGAAATCCATCCTTTATTATAGAAAAATATTCCTTTATAAAACACTGCATATCAATCCGAACAAAAAAATATGAAGAAATCCGTTAAAAAAATAATTCAGTTTTTGGGGTTTAGAATCGCAAACATTTTTTTCTTCGCTAAGGCTTCCGGATCTGTTATCTCTTCTGATTTAACACTTTCAGTGCTACAGCGTATTTTTTCAACTTTAAAAATTCATCACGTTTTTACGCGCTATTCAAAGAGTATTTTTGCCGTATTCTAAAAAGCTTGAGTGCAATGCATTCCTTGAACATTGACCTTTGAAATGGTGTATTGTAGAAATAATTTTCGTTCGACTGACGTGAAATTTTTCATAAAGTTTGAAAAAAGTGTATGACACATATATGTGTCACGCCGCACTGAACGTGTTAAGGTGTAGCTATAGTGACGATAAATGCTCGTGAACAGTAGAAAAGTCCGCCGGAACTGCTTTTTTTGGAATTTTTCCATTATAATCAAATTGACTTTTTACACAAAACGTATAGACGAAAAGAGTAATATTTTCGACTGCTGATTTCTCAGCATCTAAAACCACTAGAACCATTTTCGACCAAATATTCACGAGTATTTTCTATCACTATACACCTTAAATAAAAAGAGGAAATATGTCCGAAAGCCCCAGCGTAGAAAAAAAATCTTTCGATTCTTGACCCCAAAAAACTGCATTTTTTTACGGAAAACGGAAAAAACACGAGATGTATATTATTTAGATTTGAAATGCACGCGGAGACTGGAATACACATGCAAAAAGATGCTGTTCACTGGGCAATAATTTCTCCTGCGATAAGGGTTTTGCTCGCGGCGACCAACTATCTCCTCTAAACAGCCTGTCCATCGTCGCGGCGCGTTTTTGCCGGCCAATGAAGCGCGTCCTCAACTAAGTTTATAGGGGGGTTGTGCGGCATAAGCCGCTCTGGCAGAGTGTCAAGCCGCCGCGTATACGACTGGCCGCGAGCTCTCCATAACGAGCGAAGAAAAACCATAAATACTTTTTTTTTGTGCCAGCGGTGTCGCAGCGCGCGCACATTCAGCCATGCCAGCTCACTTACCCGTTTCATTTTTTTTTGGCTTCTATTTGCAAGCAAAAACTTTGTGCCCGCGGCGCTTTGGCTTGGCTTTGCATGCATGTGTATGTGTGTGCTCGTAGATTTGACATTCAACGCGAATTTCACCTACAGCCGAGCTCCTATGTATATGCATAGGGAAACTTTTGTAGAACTGAGGAAAGAGCAAACACAGTATAGCAAGTTTGTGTGTTTACAAGAAATCGCGTGGTTTTGATTAGAAGCCAGAATTGCGTGACTATATGTGCGAAATATGTTGTTTGAATCTTATCTCAACTTGTATATATACGCAATTTATCGTGGTCGCTATCTTTTCTCAAACTTCTCTCTATTTATGAAGTTTTGTTGGCTCAATATACGAAGACGCGAATTTCTCCTATAAGTTTACATCGAGCGGCTGATTTAGAGCAAGATAGTTGTATCTTACAAGTTGAAATATTTAATATTATACAGTAAGTTCAACTATTTAATACTATATAGCGCCGTATAATGCAATTTAATAACTGAATATCATATTTAATGAGTTTACTGTTTTTAAATTTAAGCAGCCAAAAGTTTCTTAATTATATGAAAAAGTTTTGATTCTCAAGTAGTACAGATCTTGTTTAGTCAGACAACAGCAGGATTCACACTTGATAACTGCAGAATTTAATATTCATCATATCCAGGCAGCAATTACATCCTTCAAAGTCAAAAGATTTAATAGTATGGTTTGAGTTAAGCATCATCAGCAACATTTTCAAACAAAATTTTATGCAAGATTAATCATTGAATTATCCATTTATCTCAATAGCAATTTTCTTTTCAAACAAAACCAAGTGGCATTTATTAAAGTTTCAAGCCTGTACCTGTAAAACAAAAAGGTAAAAAGAAAAAAAAGGAGAGCAGTTCACTCGAACAAATCGAAACAGAGCGAAAGGAAAGCCATGACGAATGGCTCGGCATTGGAGAGCTGCACATTTCAATAGCCCGGACTATAATGGTTGGAGAGCTGTTAAGCTATATACGAGAGGGAGAGCCGCGAGTATGAGGCTGTTACATATTCCAAAATGCGTCGCTGCGCGTTTGGGCCGTCTAGCTAGTGGCACTTAACGAGTTGATGATAACCGATCCCTTTGCGGCAGCTCGCTCGACTATTGAAATTCATCTGGCGTGGCGAAGAATGTTTACGGCACCGTAAAACTTGTTATTACCCGCGCACGGCATCCCAGCTCTCGCTCCCTTGGCATAATGAATTTTTAAAGATTCTTCTTTTTTTTGTTTGTTGCCCTTCTTTCTATTCTTTCTATCTGTTTTATGATTTTTCACCGAGCAAACTCTACAAAATTACCGGGTTATTCCTTTTCTCTACCTTTTTTTCAACGCCAGCTGCTCGTTTGCTCGTGCAATGCTCACTTAAATTTTGTCAAGCGAAGCTTTACCCAGCTCTGCGCTTGACGGGTTTTAAACATTACGCGCGCGTGCTGCTCTTTTTTTCTCTTTTTTTTAACTTCTGCTTTTTCCTCATATCAATTTGTTGAATTTCTCTAATGGCTTGGGAGGGGGGGGGGGGTACATATATGCGCTTTCATCCAGCGCTTTGACTCGAAATGCTTTTTGGGAACTAATGGAAACCTCAATTAACGAAATTTAAGCTCATGAAATTCAAACGAACGCTTGATACTAAGAGCGTTTATAAATTAGAAGTGACACTCGGTGGTGTGGCGGAGTTATATGTAAATCTTGTTTTGAGAACTCTACTAACGGCGGGCTTTTCTTTGCTGTAAATTTCGGATACTTTGCATGAAATTATCGCGAGTAAACGCCAACTACAAGAAAATAAACGTTTGCTTGAACTATCTCTCGACGTTAATGTTGCGTATGAATTTGCATGTTAATAATCTGTTCGCCTCTTTCGCGACTTTCAAATACCTTCGAGTTTAATTTTTGATTAATCTGTTCGCCTCGTTATGAAAAGCGACTGAACGGTCTACTCTTAAATTGAATTCAGTTGTTATTTCTCGAAACTACTCGCTAAAGCTCTATAATTGGCAAGTGAATATCCGTGTATCGTAAATACCATTCAAATGACATGTACTATTACGTAATCAATGGATTGTGAGAAGCCGTATGCTTGATATAATTCTACGTATGACTACTATTACCAATTACGCAAATTTATTCCTCATGCAAAATCTCAACGCACACATACGTTCTAATATCTCATCATTAATGAAATCTCTATTTGTGTTCTATTATTTAAGCGATGTATGTGTTACTTGTTTAAAAAAGTTATACCCCCCGGTTTTCAGGGATAGTTTTCGATAATTTTTTTATCGATTCAGAAAGTAACACAATGACAGCGTTGTACTTGGTTAGTTACTGGACGAAGAGTGAAAAAAGTGTTGATCGTAAAAACGAGAAGTCATTCGATCGTTAAAATTAAAAAACATTTTACGAACAATGTAATTTATAAAGTTTTTGCTCTAATTCATTATTGCAGTTCCATGTCAGCGTTATTCATTAAAAGTTTGTTTTTTGTCAACGATGGAAACTTCAGGTTTCAACTATCAACACCATCGGTACTTTACACACTATAAAAAGCACCTATACCACTGAAAATAATGAATCTCAACTACGTTGCGTTACTTTTTATCAATACCACCGATGATACAACATAATAAAATTTCGCTTGGTCTAAGCTAAATTGAGTTGGTGTACAGACCTATATAGAGAAAAAGGTGTTCAAAAAAAAATATTAAAATTAATAAATTCAATATTTCTGCTTGAACGTTTCGTGCGTGCTCGGAAATGTCTGTTTGCCATAAGACAATAATTGCACAAGTGCTCGTGTTCTTCGTGCAAATATCTGGTTAACGAGGCGAGTATGTTTATTTTATCAATGAATTCAAATAGCTCTCATGCTAAACGCTCTCATTATAAATGTGTGATTTTCTTCCTTTTATATCGTATAGAGCTCAATCGATTCGACATTTTATATGCCTTTCCATTCGTGGGCCTGCGGCAATCGTGTATATGAGCAATTCCACAAAAAAACTGCCATAATTCGGCACCGTTTGTCCGAATTTTCACATTAGAGGCACGCAC
>JAWWMK010010100.1:0-25010 GCA_035047105.1 Galeopsomyia nigrocyanea
ATGTCGTAACCAGCGCCAAAGCGTTGCTTCAGTTCTTCAGACGGACCAATGCACACGAATTTGCCGTCCACCATGATGGCCAATTTGTTGCACAAAGCCTCGCACTCTTCCATGCTAAAAACATTTCAAATGTCATTAGAATCTTTCCTCGACACTCTCCTCCAGTTAAATTACCTATGGGATGTTAAGATGACAGCTTGTCCAGTCGCCTGACACGACTGGATAGTATACCATAATGATCTTCTAGCAGCAGGATCAACACCTGTCGTCGGTTCGTCCAGCAAAACCAATTTCGGAATGCCAATCAGAGCCATCGCGATGTTTAATCTTCTCTTGTTACCACCACTGTAGGTGCCACTCGGTTGCAGGGCACAACGGTTCAAGTCTAAAACACATAAGTGAAGAAATGAAGTATATAAAAAAGTCGCTTTTTCTCTTTAGACACGTACTTAGTCGATCAATCCAATTCTTAACTTCCTGCTCCAGATGATCATCGGGTATACCTCGAAGTCGACCAAATAAACGCAAATGATCGTAAGCGTTCAATGACTTGATGATCGCGTCGTTTTGTGGACAATATCCTATTTGCTTCAGATACTAAAAATCACGTTAATAAATACATTCCATCAATTTCGATAATAATGAAAACTTTAAAGCTTCCTCACATTTTTATCTGACTGCGAATTTTTGTCGCGCAAATGTATGACACCGTGATTAGGTATGACTTCGCCGGTTATCATTTTAAATGTAGTAGTCTTGCCAGCGCCATTTACACCGAGTAATCCGAAGCATTCTCTTGCTTTAACGCCGAAATTTATATCCTGAACTGCGATGAATTTTCCGTAAAGTTTTCTCAGCTCGTAAACGAGAAAAACGTGATTACTTGAATTTTCATTCTTTTCTGCAACATTTTCAGTGTAATTTGTAATAAATATTGTGATCTTTAATATTCGAGAACATTGATTATTCAATCACTCACTTCCCAAATTCGACACCTCATTAGCTATCTCACGTTTAACATTCTTCACTGGTTCTTCAGACGCAGCATAAGCGCTATAAGTTATACCACCACGAATGTTCGCAATCAACCTGTCGAATAGTTGATATTCCAAAATCAAAAGTATTCCAAAGTATAAGATGGGAGTTAAACCCAAAGCAAGAAAACTGTTATTCAAGGAGTTATCGCCGCATGTGTCTTCATCACATTCCGCACCTGAAAAAAAAATCCAAATATTACAAAGATTACTGGATTCAAAAGTGCCTGATGATCATTGATTAACTTACTGCAACATATTTGCAACGCGAACGTATTATCGCTCGATTGGCATGTCGTATTAAAATCATAGTAATCGCCGATTTTCGAGCATTCCGCGTTGATTTTCGAGGAAGTGAAGAATGCCACCTGACCTTGAAAGAAGCTAACGTACGGCGTCAATAGAAATAAGATTTTCTGAATCCATCGGTAGACGGAAAATTGCGACTCTTTACCGATTCCATCATTATATTTGTTGTAATATACAATACTCATCACCATATCAATCATTACTGCAATAAATAATAGGAAATGAAAATTAGCAATTGACGGAATAATATATTTATCAGATAGACTTACCAAGAGCAAGTGGCAGAAGAGTCAGTAATTTGATTGCCGCGCTGGTGGATCTTTTCCAAAAACTGACCGCGTAGACTAACGGCAGCACATTTACAGCGAACAACGTGAATAAACCCAGTTGTATAACTAAAAAGCAAAGAAAAAACTTTAGTTATCACGTTTAAGGATGATTAAAAAATAATTGAACTTACAAACTTCTTTCAAAGTGAACATCCTGAGATCGACGATACAGTCGCCAATGACAAGACCGAAGATAAATAGGAGTAACATGGCGAAGAAAACGGTGAAATCGAAGATGAACATAGTTCCCCAGTAACTGAAGCACGAAGCGCCAGTCATCCTCTGCAAATGCTTGACATTCGTCGATGATTCTCTGATCGGATGTACGACAAACAGAGCGACCGCGGGGTATAACAGACAAGCGAATAATCCGGCCATGAGGTAACCATGAGAAAGTCCATTGTCCACAATATGTTGGCTATTAGTCGCTGTGCGATCACCGTCGTTCGGTAAAGCTTGAAGTGACATTTCGATGCTGTGATTGCTGTCCGTTACGTTTTGAAGAATTGCGTTGGACACGAGATTGATGGAGATCGGCAGAGCGAAACGAGCAACTGCGGGATTGTACATTGCTGTTGCATTGACTCGATTGTGATCTTCGTTACTTTGGAAGGCTGCTGCCATGAAGACGTTGTACTCGTATTTTTCACGGTCGTTACGAGCTATCTTCAGTAATTCTGTGCGAGCGAACAAAAAATTGGCAAATTTTATTGGATTTTTTATACAAACGTATCTGATAATGTTCATTACCTTCATTGAAATCAGAAGTACCGGCTTTTTCTTGAGACTGGCCGCCCAAATCTCTCACAAGATGTGCGTAATTGTAAGCATACGGTTTGCCGTACTGATGTATTTTGTAGTAGTTTTCTGTGTCGTCATACATGCCGAGCTTTACTGGCATTACTTCTTCGGACGTTTTCTCATCTTTCAATAACCAAATTGTACACGCTAGCATCGCCAAGAACTAATTGTAAAATAAATTTTTTTTTTTTTTGAATCAATAAGAGTTTTTTTGAGATGACAATGAAGAGGATTGTGTATTGTCATAAAAGTCGATTCACAAGATTTTTATTTTACAAACATTACTTTGCAAACAAATTTTGTGAATCGCTTCCGATTATTACGAAGATTTTTTTTATTAATTTTTCCGCAAACAACGAAATTTTGATGAAGATCAAGCGAAGATCACTTACCAAAAGGAACATCGTTATTATCGTCGATATATTTTTCAGAGTGTAAGTAGCCTTTTTGCACAACAAAGCTTTCCAGGTATGGAGGAACTGTTGTACACCATCCAATTTCTGGGTGGTATTGGTGAACGGTTGGCGAGATTCCGATGGGTTATTATTGTCGTGCGTTACTCTGCATCAACCAAATGAATTAACTTTTGGAAAATTTAATGGTGAAGTAGATGAAGGATGATCACTTACTTGAGGAAGATCTTCTCCAATGTAATGGTGGATACACTCATTCCCGTGATTCCCAATGCCTTCTTCTTCTCTTCTATTTTATCCAGCATATCTGGCAATTCATCATTGTACGGAATGCTCAGCACCATTTTTCGTTGATCGTAGTATATCACTTCGCTATCGATTTCCAAATCTACGAGTACGTCTTCTGGATCGCACCAAGATTCCGTTGATAAGGTCACTTCGATATTTCCACGTCCTGTGAAATCGGAAACTATTAGAATATTGAATGCAAACAATCTTTGAAATAGTTTTGGAAAAGTAATTTTTGTACCAAGTAGTTTTTTAAGATACAGAGGTGTTCCGTAACATTTTACTTGACCAGCATGCATTATGGCAATTCTATCTCCAAGTACATCAGCTTCTTCCATGTCATGAGTGCTGATCAAAATTGTCTTGCGCCCCCTCATTTTCTATAGAAACGAGAATATAATAGATATAATCACCACAAATTCAAAATATTTTATGAAAAATATTTACCAATAATATGTTCCAAATATCACGTTTGCTTTCGGGATCTAAGCCAGATGTTGGCTCATCCAAAAACAATGTCTAAAAATATATGATTGCATGATGATAAAATCGACAATGATTTGTCTCTTTATAACAAAATGAACTCACATTTGAGTCTCCAATGAGAGCCATTGCAAGAGAAGCTCGTCGTTTTTGTCCTCCCGACAGTTGACTTGGTAGAGCATTTCTCTTATCCACTAATTTCAATTGGTTCAACAATTGCGTTACTTCGCTGTCGACAACCGACAATGACTTGCCTTCACTTTTCAACAAGGCAAAGAATTTGACTTGCTCAGCTACGGAAAGTTGGGGGAAAAGCATATTCTCTTGAGGACATAATCCCACGTCGCTCATTATCTCGTCAATCTGTTCTTTAACATTCTTCCCATCGATGAGTACTAATCCCTCTGAAGAACTTATCATTCCTGCAATTCATAGATATTCACAGTAAATAATCGTTTTAAATCATTATAATTATACGAGAATTTACCTGATAAAATTGACATCATCGTAGTTTTTCCTGCTCCGTTGTGGCCGAGCAAAGCTGTGATATGTCCTTTGTAGAAATCGACAGATATGCCTTGTAGAGCGTGTACCCTCTGAAGAATTTTAACGATACATATAGAATTATGTATAATAATAATTTAAGAATAATAGCGATATAACATGTACCGTTTTACTGAACAAACTCGTTTTGTATAATTTTTTCAAATTGCGAATTTGAATTCCGGGACTGTAAGCTCTTTCAGTTACTGATTCAAATGACATTGCTTGCGTGTCGTTGAATTCAAAATTTTCTACCACATCGTAATGTCCAGTTTTTTTAGTTGTTTTGAAGCACTGCAAGCACAATTAATTTATTTTTTATAATGAATTTTTGCTGCTTTGATGATAATTCAAATTAAAATTACCTTTAAAAAGTAAAAAGGACCTTTCTTGACTCCATACTTGCCAGGATTGATTGCATAAATGTAGTTTGCCAGTAGGAAATGTAAAATCATTCCAATAATTGAAAATATGAGCATAAATCCCAGACTTCCTTCTGCGCCATAAATCCGATCAGAAACTCGGAACAAGTTGTTGAAATGGATTCCCTTTTCTGCAAACATTATTTTGAATATTTTGCAAATATTTGCTTGAAAAATGAAAATTTAACTTAAAAATTATAGCTTACTCATATCTTCATAGAAATATATTTCTTCAATAGCGCGGTACAACAACATGTTTGGAAAAATAATACCCAAGTAAGGTATAATTTCGTAAGAATCTGCATTGAGTCCTTTCTTCATAAATACAATCGAACCCACATAGATGAAGATCAATATAATGGTCATAAATAATGCTAAAAAAACAATAGTAAATAATTAGTTACTACAAACATAGTCGAATAATATAATGCAATTAACGTGCATACATCTCGTGAAGTATGCTGAGACGTGCATGCCAAACGTTATGAGATGTCCGATATTGAGTGTCAACGCCAGCCAAAGAATGAATGAATTTCCGTACTCGAGAAAGGGATGATCACGTTCAGTCGCCGCGAAGATCAAAATTAAAACAATCGGTACTACGTAGAGCAGACTGAAAATCAATCCAGTCACTAGCCAACTGAGTAGATTCAAGTAATTTGGTACTCCATTCATGGCCATCAGAACCTGCAACCAATTCGTATGCGATTTATATGTGGTCAACTGCGTTATTCAGTTGCATTGTGCTCACACTGACACCGAGAAATTTTTCGCTCGACGCATGCGAAGTTTCGATGCACAATGGGATCAGGAAAGCTCCAACAGCAATTACGCATATAAATACTTTGCCAAAATCAGTTAGGAATGTGTCCTCTCGAGTTATTATTGGCATTTTTAAAGCATCGATCTAAAATGTAAATAGTTTTTTGAATAAATGAAAAGTTTGTCGGAAAAAAAAAATAATTTCATAATACTTACATTCAGACTGAATTCTGGATCGTTCTTCTTCATTTTTATTAGCGTGCTATCGATGCACGATTGGAACCCAGCAAAGCTTGCACCAAACACACCTTCAGCTTCACGCGAATATGCAATCGTTGGAATTGCTTGGTCAGTTCGTATTTTGTACTTGAAATTTTGCACGGAGAAGCTGATGTTTTTATCGTCGAAGACCAATGCCAAAGTGGTTGTGTGACGAGGACGGAATTCGCCATCTCTATGAGTAAGGTAATCATTGATCATATCATCCTCAGTCTCGTACATTACTATTCAGAAATTGAACAATAATTAGATATGATGATACACTTGTTTATGTATGGAAATGTACGTATTTTTTACTTTACTTACAGGTTTCTCCGGGATAACAATTTGGTAAGTGATCTTTTAGTTTCCGGGTGAACTGATTATCAGGAACGATCAACAAATAATAGTATGGTTTCTCTTCGAAATAACTATTCGAAGAATTGATTTTATTCGTTCCGTTTACGTCCGAATAATAGTCATTGATAACTACTACATTGGTAAATTGATGTTTTATTTTCCATACAGCGACGAATAGCAATGACGTAATTAGAATTTCCACAAATAATCCCAATTTCCAATGTCGTTTTCGAACGAGAAAATTCTTGTAGAGTAGAATTTTGAACATTCTAAATTTGTTCCAAATCATTTTTTGATGTAATTAATTTTTCTTGCTAAAAAAATAAAACGAAATTTGTAAACCACAGTATCATCGTTATTATTGTTTGAAAAGCGATCGAATAGACGGCCCATGATGACATCGATCTATTTTGAACGATATAGCATACAGTATAAGCATATAACGAACTCGGAAAAGTATTACGCTTCAAAAATATAGCTACATTTTTTTTCCTCTGTTCCTTATTTAAATATTTATTCAAAATTATTCCTTTCCAGTCAAGTCCAACTAATTATCCAGCAAAACTGTAAACATTTATTTATACACCAGCTATCGCCGAAACAAATAAAGCAAATAAAAATATCTTGCGAACTATCACAACCGCCCATTTCGTTAAAAACTGAGAACACCACAACTGTAACAATTAACTAATAAAAATAGTTTTTAAACAGCAACAGACAATGACCATACACTCACCTCTACATACACATAAAGAAGAAATAGAATTATCACGAATCACGAGCGTCACTGAAAAAGAAATTCTCGTAGACGAGCACTAACTAACACGACAGCACGCGTGGGTTTTCGTCGACTGCCGCGCGCGTATTTTTCACCAAAGGCCATTCCAGAGATCACTCCGAGACCCGCTGTCTTGTCGTTGGCTATTTTTTGACAACTAAAAACCACAGCGGGAGAACGGGAAACTTATAGACTTTTCTTTTAGCTTGACCTAATTATCGTCTGCTATATGCCGATTGACGACGCGAGATGAGCACGATAGTCTGAGTTAGTATAATGTAGCCAAAATATAAACGGATTATCATGATGAATAAGGGAGGGACCATTGTAAAAAAAAATTAATGGCAGGAAGATTAAAAATATCATTTATTTGTAAACTTTAACAAAATACATCATAAATGCATACCATAGTACTATAAAAAATTCAGCATATCTCATAACATCATACAGTTTGATTAGCGAGTCAATATAGTAGGTGTATATTAGGTTTGATTTGTCTTACAATCAAGGCAGTGCTCAAGCAATGCATTTGAGCATTTTTT
This sequence comes from Galeopsomyia nigrocyanea, assembly GCA_035047105.1. NCBI lineage: Eukaryota > Metazoa > Arthropoda > Insecta > Hymenoptera > Eulophidae > Galeopsomyia > Galeopsomyia nigrocyanea. Next base: position 7,323 of record JAWWMK010010100.1, read on the forward strand.
TAATAAACTATTGGTATATAAAAATAGTCTTTATTGCAGTATCATTAGTTTTGTACTTTCGGACGTTTATGCTGTTTTCTATAGTTGTCTCGTGAAATGAGTAATAGTTATAGTTAATTACGAAGAAACATATGAATAGCTAAATTTTAGCGAACATTAATTATCGATAAGATAATTAATGATCGATCAACAAATATATTAATTATCGCTAAGACAAAGTTTATAAAATAAATGTAAAATATTCCATTCAAGCATTATATCGTGAGATTCATTTGAAGATAATTTACATTTACATTATTTCTGATTATTCCTATTAGCAGCCTTAGCGAATAATAAAAACAGCTGCTCCAAAGTCGAAGAGAGAACAGAGAAATCTTCAATACTTGTGTACGCTTGCTTCAATTCATTCATCACGTCGTACATTCGCCTCCACGTTATATTGGTCGACGATACGTGATACAATAATGAGCCCTGTAATCCAAAAATTTTATAATAAAACTTTTGTCAATTTTAAACTTCAAATTGAGGGATATTTCAACGTACCGAAGTTTCGTCAACGACTTCACCTGGCAATGCTTCGGTAATAAGCTGCTTGATTTTATCCACTTGGCCTTCCGGTTTTATGGGACTCAATTTCAACTGGATGTCGTAACCAGCGCCAAAGCGTTGCTTCAGTTCTTCAGACGGACCAATGCACACGAATTTGCCGTCCACCATGATAGCCAATTTGTTGCACAAAGCCTCGCACTCTTCCATGCTAAAAACATTTCAAATGTCATTAGAACCTTTTCTCGACACTCTCCTCCAGTTAAATTACCTATGGGATGTTAAGATGACAGCTTGTCCAGTCGCCTGACACGACTGAATAGTATTCCACAATGATCTTCTAGCGGCAGGATCAACACCCGTCGTTGGTTCATCCAGCAAAACCAAGTTCGGAATGCCAATCAGAGCCATCGCGATGTTTAATCTTCTTTTGTTGCCGCCACTATAGGTGCCACTCGGTTGCAGTGCACAACGGTTCAAGTCTAAAATAAGTACATCAGTGAATAAATTATAAACATGAAATCTGGTCTGTGCTTTCTGATACGCACTTAGTCGGTCAATCCAGTTCTTCACTTCTTGCTCCAGTTGATCATCAGGTATACCGCGAAGTCGACCAAACAAATGCAAATGATCGTAAGCGTTCAATGACCTGATGATCGCGTCATTTTGTGGACAGTATCCTATTTGCTTGAGGTACTGCACAAAAAAATACGTTCGATTAATTCCGTTTACAATCAACATGTTAGAGTTTACTTACGTTTTTATCTCCCTGCGAATTCTTATCACGCAAATGTACGACACCATGATTAGGTACAACTTCGCCGGTCATCATTTTGAATGTAGTAGTCTTGCCAGCACCATTTACACCGAGTAATCCAAAGCATTGGCTCTCGTTGACGCCGAAACTTATGTCCTCAACTGCTACGAATCTGCTTCGGCAATTGGCGTAAATTTTTCTCAACTCGTAAACGAAGAACACGTAGTTCTTCGATTCGCGATCGTTTGGCCAAATTTGTTCTTGGCTGTTCTCGGGTATCGGTTCGAACTTCTCCGTAGCCATTCCATTAGACAAATTATCAACTGTAAACAGAAGAAATAGTCAATAAAATTTTTGAATAGAATTCTATCAAAGATAAATTGACTTACTCTTAGCTTTGCTAACTTCATAAGCAATCTCATGCTTGACTTTCTTCACTTGCTCCTCAAAGCCATCGTCGGTGTTGTCAGGAATACCTCCGCCAATTTTCGCGAACAATTTATCAATCAGTTGATACTCAAGAACCAAAAGTATAGCGAGGTACAAGAAAGGAGTTATGCACAAAGCAAGGAAACTGATGTTCAAAGAGATATCTTGAGCGAAACCAAGAAAGTATGGAAAAGCTTCGCCGCACGTGTCCTCGTCACATTCCATATCTGAAACCAGTCAAAACGCAATGAAGAATAACAAATATTCGACACAAGGATACATATTTAATCATCAATCAACATACCACAACATATCTTCAGCTCATAATACTTCTCACCACTTGTCTTGCATGTCGTATTGAAATCAACGTAATCGGCCATTTTCGCACAGGCTGCATTGAGATACGTGCCATTGAAGAATACCACCTGACCTTCGAAGAAACTGACGTACGGAGTGAACAAGAATATTATTTTCTGAATCCTTCGGTAGAACAAGAATGTAGGCTCTTCCTCCTCTTTATCAAGATTAGCCAAAGTGTCATAAAGACGATTAAAAAGACTCATTACCAAGTCGATTATTACTGCAATGAATAATAGAAAATCATTGTTAACGATTGCGATGCAACGATATTTAATCGATTAAACTTACCGAGGGCAAGTGGCAGAAGAGTCAATAATTTTATAACAGCGCTGGTGGATCTCTTCCAAAAACTGAATATATAGGCTAGTAGCAGTGTGTTTACAGCGAGCAACGCGAACAAACCCACTTGTATCACTGAAAAATAGAACCATTCTTTAAATAAAAGGAATTATACAAAATTGTCGAAGGATAATTAAAAAAAAAAAATTAGACATACAAACTTCTCTCCAAGCGAACATTCTAAGATCGACAATGTGGTCGCCAATAAGAAGTCCGAGAATAAACAACAGAGTCATGATGAAGAAAACAGTAAAATCGAAGACGAACATAGTTCCCCAATAGCTGAAGCACGAAGCACCGGTCATCTTTTGCAAATGCTTGACGTTCGTCAGTGATTCTCTGATCGGATGAACGACGAAAAGAGCGACTGCTGGATAAATCAGACAAGCGAACAGTCCAGCCATAATGTAACTGTACACTATTGCGTTCAACTGAAGCATTTTAATATCTGTATAACTGCGATAGTTTTCTTGGGGGAAAGCTTGGGCGGATATCTCAATACTGTGATTGCCGTCAGTTACATTCCGAAGAATGGCGTTGGACACGAGATTGATGGATATAGGCGCAGCGAAACGTGCCATAGCAGAATTGTAATGTGCCGTAGATTTGACTTTACTGTGATCTTCGTTACTCTGAAAACTCGCTGCCATAAGTACCCGGAAGTTGTATTTGTTAATGTCCTTGTGTGCAATTTCCAGTAAATCTGTCGAGGAAAAAAAAATTATTTAAATTTTATTGGATTATAGGTAAATGCACCTTGATGACATTTGAAACACATGTATTACCTTCATTCAAGTCAGCGCTACTTGATTTCTCTTGCGACTGGCCGCCCAAATCTCGGATAAGGTGTGCATAATTGTGAGCGTAAGGTTTTCCGTACTGATGTATTTTGTAGTAGTTTTCTGTGTCGTGATACATATCGAGCTTTATAGGTACTTCTTCTTCGGACGATTTTGTGTCCTTCGATATCAAAATCGTGCACACTAACACCGCCAATAGCTGATTATCCAAAAATTTTCAATTCATCAAATAAAAAACAATGAAATTGCATAATGAGTGTGAGTAAAATAAAAAGAAAGGTTTTTTTTACCAAAAAGAATGTAACTATTGTTGTCGATATATTTTTCAGAGTGTAAGTTGCCTTCTTGCATAACAAAGCTTTCCAGGTATGGAGCAACTGTTGCAAACCTTCCAATTTCTGGGTTGTTTTGGTGAACGGCTGTCGAGATTCCGATGGGTCGTCGTTGTCTTGTGTTACTCTACGTCAATCAAATGAATTAAATTTTTAGGACTCAAAACATGAAATGAGTGTAAAATCATTAATCATTGCTTACTTCAAGAAAACCTTTTCTAAAGTGATGATAGACACGCTCATTCCCGTGATGCCTAGATCCTTTTTCTTCTCTTCTATCTTATCCAACGTGTTTGGTAATTCGTCATTGTATGGGATGCTCAGGACCATTTTACCGTGATCATCGCTTATCACTTCACTCTGGGTTTCCAAATTTGAACGGACGTTTTCTGGATCGCACCAAGGTTCAGTTGATAATGTTACTTCGATATTTCCTTGTCCTTTGAAATTAAAACCAATTAGAATTGTAAACGTAAAATCATGTCTTTTAAGAAAGTAATAAATTGTCGTACCTAGTAATTTTTTGAGGTACATAGGTGTGCCGTAACATTTCAATTGCCCAGTGTGCATTATTGCAATTCGATCTCCGAGTACGTCGGCTTCTTCCATGTCATGAGTGCTGATCAAAATTGTTTTACGTCCTCTCATTTTCTGTAAAAACGAGAACATAATAGTGGGATGGAATCACCATAAAAGTCTAAAAACCTTATGAAAATATTTACCAATAATATGTTCCAAATATCACGTTTGCTTTCAGGATCCAGTCCAGACGTTGGCTCATCCAAAACCAAAGTCTGAAAATAAATTATTAGGCGATGATAAAATTAATAATTTATTTTACTATGAACAAAGAAACTCACGCTTGAATCGCTAATAAGAGCCATTGCAAGAGAAGCTCGCCGTTTCTGTCCGCCCGACAATTGATTTGGTAAAACATTTCTTTTGCCAAGTAGTTGTAGTTGGTTTAATAACTGCGTTACTTCGCTGTCGATAGCGGATAACGACTTACCTTTGCTTTTCAACTAAAAATAAATATAAAAATAAGAGTACTTTTATATGTTCATAGGTAAGATCAAAATTGGCATACCATAGCAAAGAATTTGACTTGCTCAGCCACGGAAAGTTGGGGGAAAAGCATATTCTCTTGAGGACATAATCCCATGTCGCTCATTATTTCGTCAATCTGTTCTTTAACGTTCTTCCCATCGATGAGCACTAATCCTTCTGAAGAACTTATCATTCCTGCAATGCATGGATTTTCACAGTAAATAATCGTTTTAAATCATTATAATTATACGAGAATTTACCTGATAAAATTGACATCATCGTAGTTTTTCCTGCACCATTGTGGCCGAGCAAAGCTGTAATATGTCCTTTGTAGAAATCGATTGACACACCTTGTAGAGCATATACTCCCTGAAGAATTTTAACAATCAATACAAATTAGTAAATAATATTTGTAAAAGTAATATTCACGTACCCCTTTATTAAACAAGCTAGTTTTGTATAATTTTTTCAAATTGCGAATTTGAATTCCCGGACTGTAGGCTCTTTCCGTTACTGGTTCAAATGATTTTCCTTGCATTTCGCTAAATTCGAAATTTTCCACTATATCGTAATCTCCGGTTTTCCTCATTTTTTTGAAACACTGCAAGCACAATTCATATAGTTTTTATAATGAATTTACATTGCTCTGATTATTAAAATGATCATTACCTTCAAAAAGTAAAATGGACCTTTCTTCACTCCGTACTTGCCAGGATTTACAGCGTAAACGTAATTTTCCAGTAGCAAATGTAAGATCATTCCAATAATTGAAAATATAAGCGTGAATCCCACGCTTCCTTCGACACCGTAAGCCCGATCAGTTACTTGGAACAAGTTGCTGAAATGTATTCCCTTTTCTGTGAACATTATTTTGAATATTTCGTAATTATTTGCTTGAAAAATGAAAATTTAACTTAAAAATTATAGCTTACTTATATCTTCATAGAAATTCATTTCCTCGAAAGCTCGGAACAGCAGTATATTTGGAAAAATAATACCCAAGTAAGGTATAATTTCATAAGAATCTACATTGACTCCTTTTTTCATAAACACAATAGTACCCACATAGATGACGATCAAGGCAGTGACCATGAATAAAGCTAAAAACATTAATTAATAGAAACGTAGAATGTAGTAAATTTTATGTAAATATCGAGCTTACATCTCGTAAAGTATGCTGAAACATGCATGCCAAACGTTATCAAATGTCCAACATTCAATATCAGCACTAGAAAAACGATGAAAGAATTTCCATACTCGAAAAATCGAGTACTATTTTCTGTCGCCGCGCATGACAAAATGAGCATTATCGGTACAATGTAGAGGAGACTGAAAATCAATCCAGTCACCAGCCAGCTGAGTAAATTCAGATAATTAGGCACGCCATTCATTGCCATCAGAACCTGAAATTCAGCACACATATAATTTTTGGATATTTTATTCAGTACCCTTATTGAGTTTATTTACTGATACTCACATTAACACCAAGAAATTTCTCGCTAGACGCGTGAGATGTTTCTATGCACAATGGGATCAAGAAGGCCGATACAGCAAGTGCACATACTATCATACTCATGTATTTTATTATCTTGTTAGTATCCTTCTTAGCAGGTATCGGCATTTTTTGGGTGAAAATCTAAAATAAATCATTCGAATTAATGATAAGAAAAAAAAATCGACATTAAAGATATGGTAGAGAAATATTTTCATGATACTCACATCCAAATTGAATTTTGGATCGTTCTTCTTCATTTTTATCAACGCACTATCGACGCATAATTGAAGCCCAGTAAAACTCGTCTCAAATACATCTTCCTTAAGTAGTGCTAGCTCCCCATAAACAATCGATGGAATGTCGACGGAAGTTCGTATTTTATACTTGAAATTTTGCGCGGAAATGCTGACATTTTTGTCGTTAAATATTAAAGCCAATGTCGTGCTAAACCTATTAAATTTCGTGTTTCTATGGGCTAAATAATCGTTGATCATATCGTCCTCGGTAGAATACATCGCTAGTGCACGAAAAAAAAAAAATAAATGAAAATATTTGGATTTGTTGAGACGTAAATAACATACGTATGTTCTTTTATACTTACTTATGTGTCCCGTATAACATGTTTGCATCAAGTAATTTTTCAACTGTTGAGTAAACCCATTATCAGGAACTATTAACAAATAATCTTCGGCGCTGTACTCAAAATAGTCTACTGCGGATTTGGCTGTAAAATTGGTGTCACCACGTTCTGATATTACCGAGATATGTTCCGATATATGTTTGTTGTTGACCAATGCACTTTTGGCGCCCCATAGTGCGACGAATATCAACAATGGGATTAGAATTTCCACGAACAATCCCAATTTCCAGTGTCGCTTTCGGACCAAGAAATTTTTGTAGAGCAGTGCTTTGAACATTCTCGATTTATTCCAAGCCATGGTTAATCTTTTGACGTCGGATTTCACAGGTGAATTGATTTTTTTCGCTGAAAAATACAATGAAACAATTATGAAATTACTGAAATAGAATGTCGTCGTAATTGATTGTCTAAAAAGCAATCGATTCAACAGTCCATTAGTAAAGCCGATCTATTTCGAACTGTAGCATCATAACTATACCGAGAACACGGACAAGTATTTATATTACGGAATTTTGGCTTTGCCAATTTATTTAAAAAATAAACCCACGCTTTAAACGTTTATTTTTGTGTGTACCTGCCATCGTAGGATCATCAAGCAGATAAAACACTCACATAAATATCTGAAAAACTCTACCACAACTACTCGACGCAATTTTACACATTTACTGACTTCTCTAGCTTCAAAAAAAACCAATAACAAAAAAGGAAACCATTTAAAATAAAAATAAAAATTAATCGTTATAACTCACCTCTACGCACACACAAACATTGTCACGACTAACAACTATATCGTTCTGTAAAACAACTCGCGCGGCACGTATACATACGAGCGTCAGCACGCGCGGCTTCTCCGCCACTGTATGCGCGCGTATTTTTCCTCGAAGGTCATTTATTCACACACATATATGTATAATATCGCGCTCGCCGCGCCGTTCTGTCGTCTGCTATTTTGCCGGCCTCTCATCGATTTTATAGAAGTGCGTGATCCGTAATTACCAATCGTTTGGGAAAATAAGCGAGTTATATAATTTATCAAAGCAACGTACGAAATTTGTATATTCTACATATTTACACTGATAAGACACAGTTCTTATCACTCGAAAATGTCGACAATTGTTCGCGCGCACACGTGTGCGTGAAAAACACACGTAATATATATACATATATTCGGATGATACAGTGCGTGTATATATGTTCTCCGTGGATTCTTTGTGTCTGGCAAAGTATAAAAGTATATGTGCCACGCCGAGTTTGGGAGCGCCCCGCGAGCGCGGTGACGTCACCGTAAAAAAGAAAATATATATACTTAGGGAGTTGGCTCTGCGGCCGAGAGCGAAGAGAGGTAGGTTGCGATGTTGAATTAGTGTTAGCGAGAGAACTACTTTTGGCTCCCTATCTACTATAATGTATTGATTCGGTTCTCTCTATTTCCATTTCGTTCTTTCATGAAATATATATTTCGATTTGGAGATTTTGAAGTAGAAGTGAGTTTTTTTTAGTTATCGATATCGATTGTTAATTTTTTTTTATTGAATTTTTTTAACTGTTTTCTTGGCAATTACACTTAGCTACCTAAATCAATTAGCCTCAAATTAATTTCATTTATAATTACATCAATCATTTTCTATAATCGTAACGCATTCTTTACATTTTCGAATGTTTCAATACAGTTTCAGTTCCCTATATAACTATTATACCCGCATACTCGATATTGACAAACGATTATAAATTACTCACTCGTATTAAAATTCTCTTGCCGGTAGGCGTTGCGTCGTGCATTATATACGCAGCTATGCAATTACTTTGAGTTATATATGTGCATATAAACGCCGCGGTCACTTGTTGCCATGACGCCCACGAGCGACGCTCAGGTTGCCTTTGTACAGGCGAATATATATGTGTATATATTTTTTAAATTTTTAATTAAAAAAAAATTGATTGTTACGTTTTTTTTTTCTAACGATGACGCGAGATTGAGAAAAATTTGTTTGCAGTTTTTCCAACGTCATAATTAACGGTATTTTCGTTATATATTGAACTCGAGCCAAAATTTTCTACGAGAATAACGTAAACATTGTTTATAGTTTTCACTTCTGTCGGTTGACTGACCTACATATATGAAAGAAAACATCATTTCGCATTCAAAGCCAACACGAGATCACGAAATTAAGTAGATAAAAGCGTGTTTAGTCAGACATGCAACGCGTCGTCATTTTTCAAACTTATTATACAAATTCCACACCTCTACCGAATACAAAAAAAAATGAAGTAAACAAAGCATCATTTTACTAAGTGAATCGCACTATTATTATTCGACGATTGCTGCGAATCGAACGCAATGGATTTTCCCATGCAGCGGCAGCAAAACGACGTTTCCAAAAGCTTTATATATAGTATACATCATTACAAAATCGTAATGGAAAATCGCGCGAAGTCATATTTAAGACAATTGCCGCCGCCACATATATATAATATACACTGCGGCAGGAGCTATTGTTACGCGCGCGCAAATCTGATTAGTATATATGTTGCAAGGATAATATTATGTATATATAGGAATATCGTATATATTTATCGAAATATTTGTTTATTTTTTTTTATTAGACGAAAATAGAAACGTGAAAAGTACGTGTACACAAATATAAGTACAATCGAGCGACAAAAGAAATAAGTAAGTACAAAAAAATAGAGAACAAAAGAATAATCGACTACTATATACAAAAAAATATATATATATATTACACCTAAAGAAGAGAAACGATCGAGTCTCATTCGTAATCAACCATCCTCGTGGAATCTCGATTGGCGGCTCGAGCGAAAATCAAGAACAGCTGCTCGAGGGTCGACGAGAGCACTGAGAAATCGTCGATACAATCGTACTTGCTTTTCATCCCGTTCATCAGACTGTACATCTTTCGCCAACTTGTGCCCTCGGGTTTTACGTGATACATTAGGTAACCCTGTATATTATATATATAGCAATTACATTAATAAAAATTTTTTTTTTATTTATGTTACAACTCACCAAATTCTCATCGGCAAGTTCACATCGCAGAGCTTCGTCCATTTCGACTTTGATGGCATCGACTTGTTCTCGCGCTTTCTCGGGATTTAATTTCATTTGTATATCGTAACCGGCGCCGAAACGCTGCTTCAACTCTTGCGATGGCCCGATACAGACTAATCTACCGCCCACCATTATTGCAAGCCTATTGCATAGCGCTTCGCATTCTTCCATGCTGGAAAAAAAAATTGAAGATGCGGTGTTACGAAAAAGATTATCAATTGTTTGAGCGTGCGATGAGAAAAAAAGAAATTGAGAATTGATGAGTTTCGGTGATATTAATTTTAAATTACTGCAAATAAATTTGAAGTTTGTCGTTTAGTAGGAAAACCGTCTATTCTTAAATTATTTCTACGTTTTTAATAATCAATTAGTTTCTTATTAAACGTGTGAGATAAGCAAAGACAACACAAATTACAAATTCAAACGCGCAGAAAAATCTTAAACACACGTTCGATATTAAAATTCACCTGTGCGATGTCAAAACGACAGCCTGTCCCGTCATCTGACAAGACTGTATGACATTCCAGAGCGAATGCCTCGCACCGGGATCGACGCCGGTCGTAGGCTCGTCCATCAGCACGAGATTTGGTATGCCGATCAGCGCGATCGCAATGTTCAGGCGTCGCTTATTACCGCCGCTGTAGGTGCCGCTCGGTTGCGACGCGCATGCACTCAAGTCTGCGTAGTACAAAAGAAAAATTATTTTCATTTCGTTCTTAAAAAAAAAAAATTTTTTTTTTAAACTTACTCAGTCTTTGTATCCACGTTTGTACTTCAAGCTCGACTTGCAGCTCGGGAATGCCGCGTAGTCGGGCGAACAAACGCAAATGATCGTAAGCGTTTAACGACCTTATCAAAGCGTCGTGTTGCGGACAGTAGCCCATTTGCGAAAGAAACTACAATCACAAAATAAAAAAATTATCGTCAACTCCTCTTCAACACAATTATTTTCAAAACTTACATATCCCTTATTATGTTTAAAGTCTTTATCACCCATATACATGATTCCACTATCAGGAACTTCACCGCCAGTCATCATTCTAAAAGTCGTACTCTTGCCAGCCCCATTGACACCCAACAAACCAAAACATTCCTTCTGATGCACGGCGAAACTAACATCCTTCACCGCCATCAAATCGCCGTATTGTTTACGCAACTCGTAAACCATGAATTGCACTGGATTATTTAGGACGTTAGTGGAAACATCCTGAAGCGAACTACGCCCGTTGATCATCTCTTTGTCGAGCTCGCCATTGTTGTTCGCGTAATTTGCACCTGCGAGGCCGAAAGATGATGAATTGAATTTCGACACGCGTAAAAAAATATTCTATACCGATAGATGTAAATTACCCTCGTGAAAGCCATTGATTCTCATCGAAATTGCAGCTTTCGATTGTTGCACTTGCTCGTCGTCGTTGGCGACTGGTACGACCTTCTTTTGCATTCTCGCTCGGAGTGATTGGACTAATTGATACTCCAGCATGACTAGGATGCCGAAATAGAGGAATGGTGTGAGACCCAGGTAGAGGAAACTTTCTTCTAAGCTTATGTCGTACTTGAAGTCGTTGAAATACTTGATGTGGCTTGCGCATTTACCGTTGCGACAACCGAAAACTGCGAGAAAAAAAAAAGATTTTTAATTATCAACGAGAAATTTTTGAATAGCCAGGAAAATGTCTTACGGCAGCAGACATCTTCGGGAAATGGTTTGCACTTGATGTCGTAAAATTCATTAGGCATTCTAACGCATCTGGCATTATTCTGCGCTGTTAGATGGTAAGAAACTTGTCCGTGAAAAAAGCTGATGTAAGGTACTAGCAAAAATACCCCTTTTTGAACTGTACGGATTCCTCGTACAATTGCGTGTTGACCCAATTCCGATCTGACGGTGTGCATTATTATTTCCAAGGTAACTGAAAAAAATTAAGTTGAGTTTTAATATTTTCTCGATTCGTCGAAGATTAAATTTCAGAATTATACTTACTTAGACCCAAAGATATGTATGTTAAAAGTCGAACTAGACTACTCGGATCTCTGTTCAAGAAACTAAATACGTAGACGAATGGCAATGAATTGATGGCGAACAGCATGTAGAGTAGAAATGATATCCCTGCGAACCATAAATCAATCAATAATTTTCAATACATATTTTTTTTCAATTAACAAACTTCACTTACACATCCCGTTGTACATAAATATCCTGAGATCCAACACGAAATCCATAACTGCAAAGCCAAACAAAGTCAAAATAATCACAATCAAATACACGAACATGTCGAACAAGAACATCGTTCCCCAGTAAGTCAAACAAGAAACGCCAGTCATCGTTTGCAACTGTTTGAAGCTCGACGTGGATTCTCTCAGTGGATGAATGACGAAAAGCGAAACGGCAGGACAGAAGAAGAATGCAACGAGTACGGCAGTGGTGTAAGCACTGACGATCGAAATATCTTTGTAAATTTTGCCGTCCAACGATGGCAACTGTTGACTGGAAACACTTATTTCGTAATCGTTGCCGAGTTGTGCTTTCGCCAATGTGTTCATCAACAAGTTGACGGAGATTGGAAAACTGTAGGATGCGTTTCCAGAGTAGAATGCATTGGCAGATAAGACACTCGAAGTTGAGGTTCGATTGAATTCAGCTGCGGCTATCAAGTGATTGTTGTACTGAGAAAACTCTTCTTCGGCGAACTTCATTAAAGCGTCGGTGATACTTGAATCTTTCACTTGGACAGATCGACCTTCGAAATTTTCAGTGATTTGGGTGTATTTTTTGCCTAAATTCTCGTCGAAACTCTGGAAGTAAGTGACGGGATGGTGGTACATGTCTAAACTGATGGGTATCAACTTGCTTGTGATGTTTGAAAAATTGGCTTCTTTCAATACTAATGATATACTCAGTAATGCCATAAAAATCTGAAACATTCAAAATTTTGGTTAGTATGATGTTTTTGTATTTTTCACAAAACTCGTCTGTTTACCAAAAGTAATTTTAAAATGATCGTCGACGTGTTCTTCAAAGTGTAAGTCATCTTTTTACTCAATAATGCTTTGATAGAGTGGATGGTCAATTGTCTGCCTGTGAGTTTGAACGGTGTAGTGAAGAATGGCTCGCGTTCTTTCGATACGTCGTCTTCTTCTTGAGTTACTCTGTCAAAATGAAAATTTAATTTTTTAATACAGTAACCCTTTACATTCAATTTCAAAAACTTACTTTAGAAAAACTTGCTCCAAACTGATCAACGAAACACTGAGACCTGATATTCCAAGTTCTTTCTTCTTGCTTTCCAATTTATCCAACGAATCTGGCAATTCGTCCGAATAAGGAATGCTCATAACGATTTTACTACCATCCTGATTGATTATTTTTGCTCGGCCATTCAACTCGTTCCTTATCAATTCAGGATCACAGGATTGCTCGACGGACAACGTTAATTCCACGTTGTTTTGCCCAATTGACTTTTTCAGATACATTGATGTTCCACAACTTCTCAATTGTCCACCGTGTAATATTGCAATTCTATCGCCAAGAATGTCAGCTTCTTCCATATCGTGTGTGCTTATCAAAATTGTCTTCTCGCCTCTCATTTTCTAAACAAAGAAAGTAAATTATCATTACCGAGGTCGATATAATTTTGCTTATGGGTTAATTTACCAACAAAACGTCCCAGATGATACGTCGATTTTCCGGATCCAAACCAGACGTTGGCTCGTCCAAAATTAACGTCTAAACAAAGAATTAAGGGCAAGTCGATTAGACAAACTTGGTACTTTGGAAAAATAGGCTAATGCCAATTTGATGTAAACTTACACTGGAATCGCCAACGAGCGACATACCCAGACATACGCGACGCTTTTGACCTCCTGACAATTGATTGGGCAAACAGTCTTTTTTCTCCGTTAGCTTGAACTTTGAAAGTAAAACCGTTACGTTATGCTGGATTTCCGATTTTGTCTTTGCTTTTCCTTTCAACTAGAATTATAAAAATCGACTTATTGTTTGAGCATGGAAAATATAAAAATTTTAAGAACATATACCATAGCGAAAAATTCTAATTGCTCGCCTACTGTGAGACTTGGAAAAAGCATGTTTTCTTGCGTACATAGGCCCATGTCGTTCATTATTTCTTTTGAGTGCTGCTTTATGTCTTTGGAATTTATAAGTACGATGCCGTCGCTTGGTCCTCGCATACCTGAAAAAAAAACAATGGGATTAATTTATTTAAATGCTCTGTAAAATATTATCGAAAAAAGAAACATTTTACCTGTTAAAATAGACATCATTGTAGTTTTTCCTGCGCCATTGTGTCCTAGTAAGGCCGTGATTTGCCCTTTATAAAAATCTACTGAAATGCCTTTAAGAGCGTCTACTTTCTAAAAAAAATTATTTTCATTTTTAATTCACATTAAACAAATTATATTTTAAAAAATACATTCAAAACGATGTATTACCATTCTCTTGATTAAACCTATATTATAAACTTTCCTCAAGCTTCTAATTTGAATACCAGGCTCGTAATTTGTTCCATTTTCCGGTTCGAAAAGCCTCTCGTCAACATTGTCCGAAATTAGATTGTCCAATCTATAATCGGTATTTATCGCTCCTTTCTTAAACTACAAATTCGCACAAAAATATTATCGTCAAAAATGAATTCGTAAATTTGATTTAAAAAAAATTACCTTTAAAAAATAAAGTGGATGTTTCGGTACGCCGAATTTTCCCGGATTTATCGCATAAACGTAACACGCCAATGTGAAATGAATTATTATTCCAATGATAGAGCATAACAATATACCTCCTACACTTCCGGCAGTCCCGTAATTTTCCTTTGCAACAGCGAATAAATTGTTCCAGTGTACACCGTCGCCTGAAATTGGTCATTGTTGTTTTTTTTTTCGCGTTACATCATCTGTTCATTTACTTAAAGTGAAGTCGAACGAGTATGCCAAGATTTTTATCAAATAATATCAACTTTACGTTGATTGCTGCTTTTTTTGACTATTCATTCTGTGATTTAATGCTATTAATGAAAAATTTTTATAAAAATTTAATACATAGGGAAAAAATATGCAATTACTTTATATATTTTCTCGAAATAGTTCAAATAAATTTCAAGCAAGCTACATCAACTTTAACAAGTAATAGGGAAAAGTTGTTACTTGACATGACTCATATATTGATTATTACAATAATCATAACAAATTGACATATCAGTCTTATGATTCATAGTACTTAAATAGTGCATATTCGTTCAACTTTACAATTATTTTCCTTCATAGTTTACCAATAATTTCATAGTAATTTATCTCCTCGACTGCCCTTACAAGTAACAAATTCGGAAACAACACTCCGAAATAAGGCACGAGAAATACAGTATCCTCATTCAAAGCGTGCCTATGTACCGTCGATGCCACCATATTCAATATCAAAATAGCAAACATCACGAACAACGCTGCAACGAAATAAAATATAATTAAAAACACATAATGCTTCAACATAACAATATCACGACAAATGAACCTACATCTCGAAAAATACGCGGAAACGTGAATCCCATAGCAGAATATTTGAGTAACGTAGCAGGTAAAAACGAGAAAAACGATGAAAGTATTACTGTAATGCAAATAAGCCACAGCATCTCCACTTATCGTACACTGTATAATGAAGATTATAGGTATAAGACAGCAAACAATAACAAATATAACTCCGCTCATGAGCCAGCTAAGTAAGTTCAAGGCATTTGAGACACCATTCATGGACATCAAGACCTGTGTATACACAAATATCGATCTTGAAAAAAAATAAAGTTTTTCTCTGAAATGCCTATAAGCTTTTGAATTAATCATGCTGTATACGTACGTTCACGCCGAGAAACTTTTCGTTGGACGCCTTGGCCGTCTCGATGAATAATGGTATCATGAATACCATTGTGAATATTACACCGAATAATTGACGGAATAATGTGTCGAATAAATCCGGTGCTGTGTATGGTGGGTATGGAACTTGTTGTACAAATATCTGACAAAACAAAAATAATAATTGAAACAACATGTTTTATTTTTTCCTAAATTTTACGTACTTCCGGTTTGAAAGACGAATCTTTCATGTTGACGAAAGACTCGTCGAGGCACAATTGCAATTGAGCGAAATAATTCACCTCGGTGTAAAAATCCGTGATATTCACCAACGCGAATATATTGTACGGAAACATTTCGGTTAAACTTTTACTTCGAATTTTGTACTTTAAGTGCCGGGTCGATTTGTCGATCGACGACTCGTCGAATATCACCGACGGTACGTTCCAATTTTTCTTTTCGAAATTCTTGTAGTAATCGCTCAACAATTCGTCTTCCGACTTGTACGAAAATAATTCTGCAAGATGAATAAAAATTCATTAAAAAAAAATTCACACTTACAAAAAAAAATAATTATCGACATACCAGCTTGATTTTTAAAGCATTCTTTCACCCCCGTCATCAAGGCTACAGTAAAATCACTTTTTGGCGCATAAAGTATCTTGACGCTCTGATTGAATCCAATCATCATTCGATCGATCAATTCTCCCTTCGATTGGGCTCGATAGTAAGTGTCATTGTTAATCGGCACCGGTGGATTTGCATTTAAATCTCTCACGGCCCATATACACGTCAAAATACCAACTGGTATCAATATCTCGCCGATCAAACTCATCAACCATTGACGTTTGCGCACCAGATAATTTTTGTAGAGTAACAATTTAAGTACACGCAGAGATTCCGGCATTTTCCGCATTTTCGCTCGGCCGCTACTCGACGCAAACATATATATGTATATATACGTATAATCTTTGGCTGCTTTTCAAAAATTCTCACTGCTGTATAACGCTAAAATTCTATTTCTATCGCTTTATATCGTAGCGTTAATTAAGGTTACGTCACTTTTAATTCACGTTTACGATGTATACGTCTATTCGTAACATGCACGTGCACATGTTAAACTGAAAAAAAAAATTGTCGATCTTCAACACGGGTTATATTTAAAAAAAAATCACTCAATTATAATATATTTTCACATTTTTTTTACACTAATTGTCGCAACACAACGCACTGTGCTGTCAATGAGTAACACGTGCACGTAATACAATCATCGCAGTCGTAGTAAGTATAGGCGGCCGCTCATTTTTCAAGTGCAAGAGCAGCAGACGACACGCCAGCAGCAGTAGTAGCAGCACGCGGCGGCAGACGACAATCGATAAACATATATAAAAAGCACTTTCCAAGCCACGCGCACGTCGACGACTACCTTATAGTCGTAAGTATTGTATTGTAATGGTGTAGTAGACTGTCGACAGGTGAACGAAGCTTTGGTTTAAAAGATTGCCGACGTCGATAATTTAGATATATAAACATTTTTCGTGTAATATACTACTTCGCGCAACTCACGCGTCGTCACTCACTCCGCCAACTAAACGATGCGTCATTCGATATAGTTACTGCGTATATAGATGTGTGTCATGGTTGAGGTTAGATACACTTTTAATATTTAATTGGAAGCAGTTTTACGAAGCGATACGGGGTGATTAGCTGATTGAAATGTGATGATGTTCAAGTATCTGATTTTTGTCTCTACTAATAAACTTTGTGCGCGGAATTAATGTACTACTGAGTTTTTTTTTTTTTTTTTTTTTTATTATTATCTCTTTGCGACGACTGCGCGCATGAGCACTACGCGGAAAGGCAAATATTTTTTCGAGATAATTATATATATTTATCCGGTGCAGATGTAAAATGCTATTTTTTATCTGAAAAAAGTAAATTAAAAATTTTAAGATAGGTTTATTGACTTTGAGAGGAAGAGTTTATAGTCTGTTAAATATTTACGCGACTTTCATTAGAA
>JAWWMK010010120.1:0-24967 GCA_035047105.1 Galeopsomyia nigrocyanea
TTTCGGGTGCTGCCACAGTGTCCCAGGTTTACCGTGACGATCACCATAATATTTCAGAGAAATTTCTTTCCGTGTAGCACGATTAAATATTGTGGCTATGTGAAGTTAAACTTATATATTTTTATATTTTTCAGAGTGATTTCCCGTAACGAAAGCACGTCATTTGCCCTTTTCCGTTCCAAAATGCCGTTTCCAACTGTCCGTTTACCGACGACAAAAAAAATCCATTTGCGTCCGCTAAGCAAGTCAGTCGCACACGAATATGCGTGAATATGTATTTGTAGAGATATATTTATAACGGACGCGGTTGTCGGAAAGCGGTCGCTTCGGTCCGGATTTGAAGCGTAAAAAAACGCAAAAATAAATACATCGTTCACAAAAGATAATGTATGTACCACGCGAGCATAGCGAAAGTTATTTTTTATCTTTTGCCTGTGTGCAGTACTCGAGCTTTCGCACTCGTTCGCAAAATATCCATCAATTGCTGCTCTGAGCGCGCCACTGATCTACGACAAATTAATACTACGTTCTCAGAATGTTCCATCTTGGGAAACAAAACACCATCACGAATGATTTATGACACTTTTCAATATATAGAACTATGGCGCATTTACACATTAGCCTAGCAATTTCTCAACACTCACCGGTATAAGCTCAAAACCCTCCACCCATGTGAAGCGTCATTACCGTTACAAATCGATACCTCATCTCGTAAGAGAATCTACTAACGATACGCAAGGTTAGTCAAACAAAACTTGACAGGTCATTACAATTCGCAATGCTTCTAATACGATCAACGCGCGATCTTCAGCTAGACGATTCAAAACGCGTCTTCCGCTTCGTGAAATGCATATTGACCGAAGCCCACGTTTGAGCTTGACCAACAAAAAGATGAAGAAGAAAGAGAGAGAAAAAAAGGGGGAAATATGTTAAAATATATATTCGCAGCGTCGACTTGCCAACGAGTAGCAGAGCGAGCGGCGCGGTACGAGCACGCTCGTGGTCAAACGACAGTGACTGATGGCCAGCGGTTCAAGCAAAACCATAAACTCCACTACCCCCGCGCGCGCTATATAGCCGTCGTTGCCTCGCTTCCCTCCGCGCGCTCGCGCGAGAATGAGAGCGAAAGAGACAAAGAGAGCACGAAAAAAAAAAATAATAAAAGATAGCCTGTATGAATAAATGAATAAGAACTCTTTTTGTTTTCATGCTTTATTTTTTCACTTTCCACGCGGGCTTATCCATTTTAATGTTTTGCTCTCTCTCTTTTTTTTGCAACCCGCTTTGCTTTTTGGTATTAGGCATTTTTATTGCACTTTAGCAGTTGCATTGGCTGACCACGTGTTTTCGTTGCTGTTGAATATTTAGCCATTTGTTACCTGCCTCTAGCTTTACGGCAAAACAACTAGACGCAGATACACAATCAACTAATCCCATTTCATCGTAACTAACGCCAGCATTGTTTCATATTTGCTTGTATAGCGGTGTTGCATTTCGAGATCGATGTACACGATGAGCAAATATTGGCAATGATCGAATGCTCCTGATGAGTTAAACATTGAATTGATAGGTGCGCGATTACGTAAGCATTCATAGTGATTGAATTGAGGCTTTTTGTGCTAATCGACGAAAGAGCAGCTGCAAATGAGGCAAGAACTGCAGCGGCGGCGGCGGCCAGTCAGCAAATGGCGAAGCAAACAATACATGGCAAAGGATCTATAGTAGAGGAGAGCAACGGCTACGTATACGCGAGTGTCGCTGAGATCTCCGTATTCGACTCCGCACAGTGGCGTGTATAGAGGATAGGGCGCGTTGTACGCTCGTCGAAAACGAACGGGTTGCCGTTGCGGTCGCGAATCCATCGGTCAAACTGACATAGTCCCCGCAGCAGCAGCACTCTGACCGCTGCGCGCCTCGATGCGATGCCGCACTTTTCAAAAGAACATTGCCTCGACATTCTTTGCGGCCTGCTGCTACGATCGTTTTCACTACTCCGAATTCGGTTACATGTGGTTTCCTGCACTTTTGTGTTTCTCATTTTTCCTTTTTAATTCTGGCAGAAAGTGTAACTATCCTCGAACGCTTGTAGCAACAATTTTCCGACGGAATTCACAGTTATGTTTGCTGTGTACTTTTTCCATGATTTGTATACTGGAATGTAAAATGAATGCACGTTCAATGATGAAAATAGCAGCGTGCCTTCCACATTGCGAAAATTTCAACAAATAATCAAATAAACATGATCTAACTGCGATTTTCGTAGCTAATGTAAAGTTATGTCGACAAATAAAACAGGCAATAGCAGTGTTAATCAATGAGTCAGTGTTATTATCGTATGATGTTGTGCTTGCAAAGCACACAGCTACAAGTTGATTCAAAGTGCAGGGATAGGCGAGGAGTGGCTGCCGGAAAGCCGACTGAAGTAGAGAGCAAAGGAGAGCGAGTGAGAGACTGCACTAGATATAAGCAAGAGAGCACTTGTGAACGCTCGTGGTCGGTTGTACCGCGGAGTCTCGGTTATTGCTGGAAATGAGCAGCCGAAGCTTCGGAGCACACGAAGAGAGAGAGAGAGAGAGAGAGAGAGATATGATGCTTGTACAAGTGCTTCAAAGTGCCACATTCAATTATCCGCTCAAAACGAGAAGTTTTCCGCTTGCTCGGGTACTCCTAACGCTTGATTCTCTTTTACTTCGCACTTTTGCAAGTTACCTCGTTTTCTCCCATCCTGCCCGACAGCCGCTCGCGCTTATCTCCAATGTTTTCCCTTCGACTTTTTCATCGCGTTACCCCCGGCAGTGGCGCTTCACCCCGGCAGCTCAACCAAAATATTTTCTCTCTGCCGATCGACACGTTAATATTATCGTTGATTTTTCCAGCGGCAAGAGACTATCCTCTCGAAACGTTTACCTTCGTGTACCCTAACTTTCACGATAAATATTGGCTTGCTCAGCTGACGCGTAACGGAATATTTCTCACATCTCCCACGTTTCTTTATTGTAACATTTGCACTTTGTAAATGTGCGAATGCAGAGTTCGGGAGGCACGACGTACTCTCAATTCAACAGTTTGGTTGAGTCTCGGAATTATAGGAGACTCAAAGCATACATTGGGTTTTACTCATGAAAGAGATTCTTCGTCGTTAGAACGGACATCTTGCCGTAGCTAACTTGGAGTTCTCTCAGTCGTGGATTAGTATTAGGAAGAGTGTTATTTAATTAGTTAGATCCTCGTTGGGGATACATGTAATAGGCGGCACGTCGGGTGATGCTGAACTAGCTAGGGCTCTGTCGGCAGAGTAAAGGGAATAGAAGAAAAGTAAACAGACCAGTGGTCGCCGTCGCAGTTGGATGCTCGGACTTGCACTGAGAGGAGTTACTCCAGGTTGGGAGTCTCTGCCTAAGATTCCTTTATTTCATACTCTAAGTTCTTAACTACTACCCGATACATTTTGTCTGCGTACGTTGCAGCGTCGCCTATCGGTAAATCATGAACTACTATATCTACACTTACTTGCTAATTGTAAGATCATAGCTGTATTGAGGGATGGACTGTTACATATGTACTCATTCGATAGACCGGACAAACTCAGTATGTTTTTAATAAGAAAGTCGAGAAAAGAAAGACAAAAACACAATTTTTGGAAAAACCTAAAAGAGGCACAAGAACCCAATTTATTTGCGAAAAGTACAAGATACGACTGAACACTACACACGAAATTGGTTAACTAACTTAAACGCACGCTTTTATTTTCTAACAACATTCATTCTTTTTTACATATCTTAGCAACCATATTCGAACGATTCTGTCTGAAACACAGTATTCCACTGCTGATGCAGTTTCGCGGAAATTATCAATAAAGTAACTCCGTGGTTTTAAAATCAACGGAACTCCGTCTATGGAATACCATGAAATTCTTCGGCGGCTTATTTGCACGGAAGGCGCAATTATTCTAATTGTTTGTCCGCCCGAGATGAATTTCTCTATCGATTTCTCTTGCGACGCGACGCGAGCGGCTACGCAGCATTTCGCGGTGTATAATAAAGCCCCGTCTGACAGGAAGGATGGTAGGAAGGAAGGATGACACCGAATTACCGGTCGTTGTCGTCGACACCAGTTCAGGGATTATACTTTGAAAGGCTTATTTGATTTCCTTAGGAATAGTAAGCGACGACAAGGATTAACAGATCACCGACAAAGCTCCGCGGGCTTTCGCAACTAATTCGAAGATGAATGCGCCGCCAAACTTTTCTTTGTTAGTTGAAAAAATCTCAAAACTTACTGATTATCAACCCTACTATCGTATATCTAGAGTCGATGAAGATCAAGCTAATGAAATATAGCTTAACAACGCTTTTTTCCAATGAACAGCAAGGACTTTTTTCTCGTACGCTTAGAATGCCAATGAACGTCTAATGACTATTTGAAAAAAATTGAACTTATATTCATTTCGAACTAATTTCTGGTATTCGTATTAGTATGATAACCTCATATTAAATAGCTCTATTACCAACAAACCGAATGCATTCTGCAGGAGTGCACTGCGGCAGTGGGACAGGCGCAGCAGTTTCATTTTCAGGCACGCATATTTCACCGCAATAAATATCCCCCCAAATGAAGCTAGTAGCTCCATTTATAATTCAGCCTGTAAATGCTGGCGGCTGTTCAATTGGGTAGCCCTATTTCGCTTTGAAATAACGGAAAGAAGCAATTACATGTAATTTATAAGGTCAATCTTTTAATCCGTTGTTACGACTTGAGCATCGGCTACGAATAGACGATGGGCAAGACGTTCCAATATGTTAGTGTACTTCGGTAGAAATAGAATAGAACGTCTCATGACGTTACACCGTTATAGTTCGAATATATTAACAACTCAATTAAATAAGGATTCCGACAAAGGCTTCTTTCATATTTGCATTTACAGGATATCTACTATTGTCAATGTGATATTTTTGTAGGCAGCATTCGTGCGAATTTATTGTTATGGGAGTTTGTGGATAGAATAATATTGGCAAGTTGAACGAATAAATCAAGGATTTTATGAGTACCTATGTTGAAATTAATACCGAATGAGAAGATAAAAACGTTGTATAAATGCGAAAATGTTCAAATAATACCCAACAATAGTTAAAAACGGATTGAGTATTGTAAAAGCTTTGTATAATTTGTAACATCTAAAGTGTGAAATTTTTCGAAAGAAAGCTATCAAATTTAATATTTTTAATCAGAGTTACATAAAACATGTATTACTTTGCTTGCAAGAATACTCGATAGAAACATAATTAAGTGGGATATCAATATTGTATTAATAAGCGGTACACCATATATTCACATAGAAAAGGCAAAATTCGGAATGAAATTCCGATGATAATTAAAATAAAGTCGCTCGGAGCTCCACAAATTCTTCGGGTTCATTCCTGAAAATCAAAAGTAGATAGTACCGGTGCGAATTTAGTTTTCGCTATGCATAGAAGAGGTGGAATGTTCGCGGTATAACGACCTTTGCTGCCGT
This sequence comes from Galeopsomyia nigrocyanea, assembly GCA_035047105.1. Lineage (NCBI taxonomy): Eukaryota > Metazoa > Arthropoda > Insecta > Hymenoptera > Eulophidae > Galeopsomyia > Galeopsomyia nigrocyanea. Next base: position 5,513 of record JAWWMK010010120.1, read on the forward strand.
CTCCCCAACTAGTCGCAATCGTCGCCGCCGTGACTTGGGCTCCGTATTACTCCAGCTATGTAAATGAATTTCGTTTAATTATCCGGGACTTCCTACTATCTCCACGTATATATCCCCCCCCCCCTCTCTCTCCCTCTAGCTTTTTCTTTTAGTTTTCGAACCTTTATTTTCCTTCCTAATTTTTTGTCTCTTTCCAATTAATTTTCAGTTATTCGCTCGTTTTTTTTATTACGAATTTAATTTTCTGAGAAAAATCATTCTCACGTACAATAGATTTTCAAAAACTATTACTCAACAACATTCGTCGCCGATAAAACAGATTAATGAGAATAAAACATATTTGAACAAATAAAACAAACAAAAGAGTACTCAACTCTATCTTATCCATTGGAATTCAGTAAATAACTCGCGAACCGTATGAAGTAAATGATCAGCGAAAGTCTTCAACTCTTGAAATTGCAAACTTTTTCCTCTTTTTCCCAATAAACTACCCTCACTGCTTTAATTAGGAGTAAAAAGAGTAGATGTAAATAGTATTAATGAAAAAAAATGCATAAACCACGACATGAGCAAACAAATGTAGTAAGCTGTGTAAAAGCGCCAACACCGCGATTCACGAACGGCGAAAAAAAAAGTGAAAAGTGCACCGTCGGCCATGAAAAAATATTGTGATTGCATTAAAGCAAAAGAAAAAAAGGGAGAGAAGGGAGCGGGAAAGGAGATTAAGGGTGGAAGGAATGAAGTAAAGCAAGCATAAAGCGCGCGCTAAGAGTATCAAAAAAATGAAGGAGCGAACGAGTGGTCTTTGTCAGGCTTGTCCTCTCGCTTTTCCTGGCTTCAGCTGCAATTTGGCAAGAATTCGAGAGCGAGAAAGTGAGGCATGCGCGCGCTCTCTCTCTCACTCTCTCTCTCTCGCTCGTGTCTAACACATTGCCCTTTACGCACGTTATAAAATGCTCGTTATAGTCGGCGAGAGCGAGCGAACTAGCTAGCGCAGAGCGCGGCCGCCCGAGGAATTTAATTTAGAACTTGATTTATATTTTAGCAGGCCATAAAATGGGGAAATAATTTGTCTCCCGACACGCGTATGAGGCGAGCCAGTCGGCAAGTGAGCGAGAGAGAGAGAGAGAGAGAGAGAGAGAGAGAGAGAGAGAGAGAGAGAGAGAGAGGGGAACTGCCAGCCGCTCGCGCGCGTGATAAAGTTGGAGAGAGAGAGAGAGAGAGAGAGTGAGAGAGGGTTGGTGGTGCAGAGAAGGGAAGACGGTCACACACGCGCAGCTGAGCCAGTATTTTCTACTGAACAATTCGCGGCGTATCCTGTGTGATGTTTTCCTTTTTTTTTCTTTTAGTGCGCCGGGCCCGTTCCGGAATAAAGTTTCGCCGCGGTGGGAGCTATGCCGCCGCCGCTGCGATATTCGCTTATTTACATGGCAAAGTTGCAAAGCGCGCAAAAGTACGCCGCCTTTTTTATCCAGTGCGCCAGCAGCAACAGCAGCACCAGCAGCAGTAGCCGCCGTGCACCTCCGGAAGATTGGAGTTAATCTGACTTTAATTTTCGTTATTGCTTCCAAACCATTTCCCGCGATTACATTTTGAATTTACGGTTACGATTTTCTTGCCTCTCGCGCCCCTGCTCGCGCTCTAAGCTTTTCCAATAGCCGCGCGAGCCACTGTTTATTTTATTACGGCTAGCCTGCCTGAGCCGGCTAATTGTATACGAATATTAGTTTCTAATTTCAGCAGAGCAGCGAATCGATGGAAATGTAGTTTTTAGTCGCCGTGGCGGCCGGGCCATCACCCCCCTGAGGAGAAACTTGGCTTTGATTACGAACAGCGCTTGGGTGAATGTAGGTGGAGGTGGGGCTGTAGGGGCGGCTCTCCGAGTTTTTGTTTGACTTGGAGTTTGATAATTGAAATGTAATGGGAAAAAGTTATGCATGGTTTAAACGTAAAGCAGGCAAACTTCCGGAAAGTTTGGTAAAAACTCAAACCTCGTAAAAGCTCATTTCTCAAAAACTATCGCGCGCGAGTGTGTACGAACGTATATGTACTGCCTGTGGGACGTGCGCGCACGCGAGAGCCAGCCAGCTCGCTCAGTGGGTACACTCGACGAATTATTACAGAACAATCGTGGAAGGAAAGTTGCTCGGGCGCGAAAAAGCCAAACAATCGGCGTATAAAAAAGGCGAGTGGTCGCGATAGCTAATTCGCTCTGCGCGGAGTCATTCTATTTGGCAACATTCGCGGGAAGGGGGTCGCGATCGCAACGGCGGTGGCAGCAGCAGCCAACCATATAACCAAGTACACCGAGGGGAGAGCAACCGCAATTCGAGGGGCTTATCAAAGTCCCGCTAGCGCACGTCATTATCGGCACGATCGAGCGACATTAAACCGGCCTGGCGTACGCGCCACTCGGCGCGCTGCGGATGAACTTGCTGATAGTGCAGTCAAAGTCGCGTCAGGCGGCGCGTCTACTGCAGCCGAAGATTGCTCCGTGGAGTCTTGGCTAAAGCTAACAGTTTGGACTCTCTGTATATAGAGCTCGGCAATTTAGTCGCGAGCGGGCTACAGCAGTAGCAGCAGCTCATTTGGAGGGCCCCTACTACTACCCGTGCAGCTGGAATCCGGAGGCTCAGTATATTTTAACACCTCTATTCGAGCTTAATGAATCCGCGCGTGCTCTCTCTCTCTCTCTCTCTCTCTCCCTGCAGCGCGAGCAAAGAGTCACCGCCCTCTCTGGATCTCGTGTTTTCGGGCAATCTGTCAGCGAGCTTTTCCGAGTGAGAGAGGGAATTCGGATAATTCGAGCTGAATGAACTGGCGGAGCTCATTCCGAGTGCTTCCCTGAAATACACACGTATTATAGCGAGAGAGAGAGAGAGAGACGCGGATGCCGGGGATGGCGCGCGATTTACTCGGCATTCCCAAGGCGCAATTGTGATGTTCCTTGCGCGCGCGTACCCCCGCGAATCTACGCTCGCCGCGCCCCGCCGCACCGGCTGATGAGCCAAAGCCGAAAGCTGTTTTCCGCCAACGCGCTATCTGTCAAAGTCCCTACCTATCTCTCTCTCTCTCTCTCTCTCTCTCTCTCTCTCTCTCTCTCTCTCTCTCTCTATCTCTCTCTCGCTCTCTCTCTCTCTCTCTCTCTCTCTCTCTCTCTCTCTCTCTCTCTTGCTTCTCGAGCTGCGCGACGACGCACCGAGCTTTCTCTTTGCCTGCGAAAGACCCGAGAATTCGCGGTATGCGCCTCGCTGAGATATGTACACTTCTTATTCCTCTCGTCGCCGAGCTTTAAGAATACTACTATACTCTTCGCGCGGAATTCACTCGAGCTCCATTTCAGTTAATGTCTTTTTAATAACGGTTCCTTGTCGTGTCGTTCGTGCGTACCAATTTCACAACCAAAATATCCAAAGTTTCACGTTTACCTAGGGCTATATTTGCAGACGGATCGATGTAACTTTCAATTATTCATCCAGTTTCCTTCGACATTGTGAAACTTTCAGTCTTTCGTCAGAATATCATTGGATGGGTAAGAAGGGAACCGGACTTTGTCAAAGTGTGTCACTTCTAAATAAAAAAATCCAAACGGAAACTGCATTGAACTTTGTTTGGAAACGAGGTTACTTATGCAATTATGACTGACGGGTATGATACATAGACATCGACTTCGATATAAATTGCAATTACTTCGTATGCAAACCCAATAACCTTTCGCTCAAACATATAGTATGCTAATATTCATCAAATTGCGAATGATTTACGATGTCGCGAAAAACGGTAATTTATCAAGAGCACTAGTCATAATTCACCATTAAAATTGATCCAAAGTATCATGAGCCAGCGATTAATTTGTTTTTCTACTCTGTGGCTTTAACATCGCGAATATATTTTTATAATATAATATTCGCTAATCGATCTGACACTCAACGCTGGTAATAGTAACTCAAACGAAAGAAAAATAAAGGAACAATCAAACGGTTAAATTAGCGAAGAAGCTGAAGATGAGAAAAGTGTGGAGAAACGCAGCAATACAGTGGGTAAAATTTGTCGTGAGCAGTGATTTGCGGCGACGGCCAGCTGAAACAGTCGCGTAGAGCAGAGCCGTCGCGCGGTGGGCAGCTCGCACGCGCAGCGGTTTTAAAATGATTTAATGCTAACTGCGGGGCCACCGAGGGAGGAAGAGAAGGGAAGGGGGGAGAACGAGACTCTCGGCACGGCTTGGCCGCCAGAGAATAAGGGAGGGAGCGAGAGGTGACGCAAGGGTGGCAACTTGTTGCACGCGTCGCCTAGTCGGCTGCACTGAACACAGAGCATTCGTCGAAATCGCACTATGAAGCCGCTGACGTGAGCCATTATTTTTCCTCCTTCGACGCGGCGGTGGCACTGCCACTGCACACGCCACGCCGGCTGTCCTCTCTCTCTCTCTCTCTCTCTCTCTCTCTCTCTCTCGATGATTTGCCTGCTAGCGCTTTATGGACTTGGTGCCCATTTTTCATACGATCGCCAACCTCCCCCCGCCCCCACCGCTTGTATGCGCATGATATATACGCGGCGCCCGCTGAATTAAGTTCACGAGCCGTGGTGCATTGACTGGCTCGGGCCGATACCGCGCGCAAGAATATAAGCTCTGTACTTGCACTGCACATTGCAAACCGTTGTCCGCGATGATTTACGTGGTCAAGCTCGTACTTTACCGCGGTTATTTGCAAGCGCGAACTTTTCCATTAACGCGAATTATTCAGTTTTCAATCGCGCGCAGATTGCTCGGATTTTCTTTGAGCCGACTGTAAATCCTGGATTTTTCTGCAAATTCAACAGGAGAATAAAAATGCAAATGGCAGGTACGAGGCGAGCCAAGAGCAGTAGACCGAATAAAAGATAGGTGGTGAAACGAAATAAAGGCCGATGGCTGATCGATCTAAGAACGAAAGCAGCGCAAGTAAACAGCTGGCCAAGAGATAGGAAGAGACATAAAATCTATCGCAGCTTTAGAAATCAGCGCGAGTCTGCAATCAAGCGGGTACACACACGTGGACGGAGAGTCCGAACGTGGGCAACTGCAGGCGAGCGGCGGCGGAATATATGTGTCTTGGGTCCGCGACTGCGGCAATCTTGCGAGGCGAACGAACGTCTCCTACTCCTACTCCCGCTCTCTGTATATCGCCTCTTCCTCTACTGCTCTACACTGGCCTTACAGTAAAGGCTATGGCTTTTACGACTCGGGACGCGAGAGCTTAATATCCTGTCGGCTTTCTCGGCCGCACGCGCGCAAACATTACGCCACGCTGCGTGTACATTGCACCAGCACACACACACACACACACACACACACACACACACACACACACGCGCGCGCGCGGACATACAGGCAGATTCGATCGAGCGCGTTATGAGGCTGACCATACCGTGTTTGCCTTTCGCCAATCTCGCGTCAATCATTCGCGCAGCTGGTGCTTGCAACAAAAATCCGCAAAAATAATCTCGTGTCGACGACGATGACACGCACACACACACTCTTCGCCCGTGACGTTTTTTTTTCTACTCCGCTCAGAGAACAGATAATGTTGTCGAAGTATACAGCGAGAAGCAATCAAAGGATCGATTTTGAGGGTTGAAACGACCAATTGCCAGTTTAATACGAGGTTCTTCGATTTCTCTCTCTCTCTCTCTCTCTCTCTCTCTCTCTCTCTCTCTCTCTCTCTCTCTCACTCTGTTGCCAAAGCGCTCGATAGCTAATTTGCACGTGCATGGATTCTCATTTCAAGAGGTTTCGTATTACTTGGGTATACACACTAACCGCATTGCTGATTGCATGTGCTAAATGCTCGAAGAGTATACACACTATCGTTCCCATTGATTTGTATGTATATTCCGATATCGGATTGTGCTTTTCAAGCTGTCGCTAATTCAATTCGATACGTTTATGGCGCTACGACAAGAGACATTTTTACGATAATAGCGTGTCCCCTTTTAACAGCTAAATCGGGTTCACAAAGTTCACATATAATCGGCGACATACAAACTTAGGTTCGAAATTAAAAGTCGATGTTTTTTTTAGCTTCGAGTGGACGTCGAAAAAATGTAAAATGCAATAGCGCGGAGTAATATTTCCGTGCTAAAACAAGCAATATCGTCTAATACCGGGTAAAGCGGGCAAAGTCCGAGCTTGATATAGGCGAGTGCAGGTAGTAGTAGTGGTATATTAAAATGGAACGAAGTCTGCTTCTCTCTCCCTCTCTCTCTCTTTCTCCCTCTCGCGTGCGCTAGCTGTCCTGGTATTCATTACCGTGCAAGGGCGGCAGGATGGTATATATACGAGTAACGGTGTCGCTGGCAATAATTGTTCCAGCCAGACACTTTGATGTTGATACATTAAGCTGCCGATGCGCGGTATGTTTGCACTATCCTGCTTTCGCCCGTTGTACTTTTATTTGGCTACACGCGAGATGCACAGCAGCGCTATACTACAGCCATTGACTGGCGTAGCCTCATGCTGTCGTTATATGATGCGTGTACATATATCTGCAACGGACATTGCCTCCTGCTACTACCTGCCACGCATACGTCCCATCGACAGCACAAATTTTCTACGTTCATATTCACGGTATACCTATTCGTTATTCGCACGCAATATATTATAGCGTTGGAAACCTCGAAATAATTAACGTTTCGAAAAAAAAAGATGCCGGATCGCCTGCTGAAACTATGGCACAAATTCAAAAGATTGATTGTAATTGAAGTAATTCTATGTAAGTAGTCTACGATCAGTTAATAATAGATCAAACTTGTAAATTTAATTAAATTCGAAAAATCATTAAAATATTTATAAAAATCCATTCGACTTATGTCTTTGAATCTAGTAGTACAGTATTCTAAAATTTATGGTAGCTTACAAACAATGGAAATAATGATAAATACCGAGCGGTCACTATACATACGCGTTGAACCCCCTATTAAAGGTCTCCTTTTGAGTCATTTGCGTCGACTGTAATGTAATATTGAACAATAATTACGTATGAATACGAGCCAAACTGTACACAGTATTAACGGTGATTACTTGTACGCTTCAACGTTGATGTGGATCATTAACATTTCAAATTTTCATCAGCTCGTCAATTAATTTTGGTATTCAAGTGTATTATTCCGCTACGTGAAATTTACGAAGTACTTTAAATTTCGCATTACAATTAAACAATTTTATCCGTTCTAAATATTGAATTAAATCGAATTGGAATAGATAGCTAGTGGAATTGAAGAAGCCTAAATTGTAATTAATTGCAGAGATGAAATAATTGATTGACGTGATGTGAGTAAATAGAATAAAAAAATAGAGAAAACGATTGATGTTTCGTCAAAGTCGCGAGCTTGTAGAAAAGGTAAGCTCGAGTACAGCAGCTTTATTCGATAAACGAGAGAATATATCCCATACAAGAGTCGCGTCTGATAGAGAATGCGCGCGAAATGAAGCTTACGCGAGTCTTGTTACATGCTCGGCGGCCCGTTATACATAATTTTACATGTGCTTGGCTCGTTGCATTCACATTCGAGAATCAGTGGGTTCAGCTTGGCTCGTGACTGTCGGTTGGCCGAGCAGATCGCTCAGTCGCGCAGTCAAAGGTTGAATCGAGGCAGCTGCAAAAAGAATAGGCGCGGCTGCACGCGCATACGCGTACTGTACCAAAGCTCGAAGAAAGAGAAAGAGACGGGAAATTCATTCTGCTTTCCGTTCACGAGGGCGAGCGCACGAGTGGTACTTCCCGTGAGCGCGGGGCGATGCATCAAAGACGCTACTGATATTGGAAACACGAGCCAACTATTCCTCCCGCCGCCGCGCGCACACGCCGCGACTCCCTATCGCTCGTTTTCCCTCGCGTTTCACGACTACTCGCTTCTTCCTCCTCGAGACTGTTACGCGCACGCCCTTTAATACTTTGCCAGAGTACTCTTCTACCCTGCCTCTTTCTCCTTTTTCTTCCTTTCTCTTTCTTCCTTTTTTTTTCTCCTCGTCCTCGTTCGAGCGAAGGACACTTGGTCCAATGCATATAAAGCTCGATCCAAACTTCGCTCCACTTTTATGACGTGCTCCTGGCCTTCGCTCCGATGCATGATAATTTCTGCTCTCGGCCTATCATTTTCCGATACGCTCGTCGCTGCTGCTCGTCGAATTAATTTGTTTCGAATCTTCCACTGCCACTCTGAGCTTCCATTTGATATCCATTTTGATGATAAGCTACCAGCTTCTTTGTACAACAAACACTCGTTGATCAAGTACTCTCTATAACTACAATTATGCAAGCTTAGTTTGCTTTGAATTCGATGGCTGACCATATTCATGTTTTTTCACTTGCCCGAAACGCTAGGCCGCCAGAACGCAGCCTGAGAGTACATTCTGGTATTTCATTAAAACTATGTATAATCAAGTTCACTTCAAAGAGCTCTCCTTCGAATGCAGCATAGCTAGCGCTAGCAATCACTCGTATGGATGATGATTAACGGGTCGTTTTCATTAAACACTGATGCACAGCCAAATTCTCTATTGCTCTTCTACAACGCCTCATTATGGCAATGCACGCGGGCTTAATGGCCACCGCAGAAATTCAACTGTTTGCCCGGCTATTCCTGCGGCTGATTTATCGAAGAATACCGACACGATAGTGAATTAACAACGGCTAATCATTTTAAAAGTCATTGAATCACTTCGAGAGGCAATTGTTATATCCATTTGATATTTGGTGAATATGAACCGTAGTCTTGTAGCAGTTTGGAGCAAAATTAAAATGATTGTAATATTACTTGCATAATCGAATAATAAAGGGATTTCATTAGTTAAATAACAATGATCGACAAAATCAAACGCATTTCGTTTGTTTTGAAGAGAATTTTAATCAGTTATCGAATAATAATTGTTGATATGACAAAATATTTCTGGGTCGTCCTTTCCAAGAAACACATTATTGAAATGAATCGGGGTGAATGGAGCCATAATGCAGGCCTTGAATTCCATGTATATTGAACCATCGGCGACCTATTGGCAATTCTGGTCAATCCCTGTAATGTTCGGGCTTTATGCGCCGCGTATTGACTACCGCGGCCGGTATAAATATTGGGAGCAATTTTCAGAGGTAAACCTGACGCACAAAAGAGCCTGTTAAATGATAACATCAGCTGGTTTGAATGGATCAGCGTTCCGTCATATTAAAAAGTTTTTTCTTTTCCAATACCATCATGGCAGAAAAAATAAAAGTAGAACGTGTCACGGGTAACGCGGTAGGAACGAAGTTCTTTTTGCTATTTGACAAATATTTATTATAAAGTATCATTAAAGTATTTTGTAAAAAAAAATTAATTGCGTATCTCTTTTAATAGAGTATTTTCAACATAGCGGCACATCGTTACAGGCTGAGAAAAATGGTGGTCAAAGTTTGCATCGAGTTTTACGTGAACCAATGCAATACATTTTTTTAATCAGTAAGGTGGGTATTCATTGAAAAATTATGTTGATGTGAATAATTGAAAGTTGAGTTGATGTACAATCACACAAAAAAATGACTAGTAATCTACATTCTATTGAAGAAATTAATTTTATTTTTATTTAACACTGTATTTAAATTCATTTTACAATGGAGTATTAGATGAATCTAAGCAATATCTTGAAACTAATATAGTAAAGCAATGATAAAATATTTCTTGTTTTTTCTGTTTTATTTTGAAAAAATTTTCAATTTAATTTCGATTGAATGCTGCATTAAATTTTGTATTCGAGCTACTGTTATAGTTATAGAGTGGGTGATCCATGATTTCCGTAACGCGTGTTATATTTCGTAACGCACACTTTTTGCCGGCTAGTCTCCCTGCTCCAACCCGCGATAAAGAACTTCGTTCTAAAAACAATCCTTTACCTTTGATCACAGGCTCTTTAAATTTGTTGAGAAAAAAAGTATTGGCAGGTCGTTTCTAATGGAATCTTTCTTTTTTTTCATTGTTAGAAGTTGCAGTAACAAACATGGTTGCGAGTGCATCGATAAAAAAGAGTATCTAAAGATCTTTGGCCAGGAGAATTCATCAGACAAACTCTGCGGACGTGATCCGCATGGGTCCAGTAAGGCACGCGAAACACGCGCCGAGGGATTGGCAGTAGTGCTCGAATGCGCGCTCGCAGTCGATCCACTCTCGTCCTATAGAAATCATCGGGAGTAGCGTTGTAAGCGATCGTTCGGCTCAGTGAAACGCGTAATGGGATCTAGAGAGAAAGAGAGGCGAGCGCGATAGAAAGAAGAAAAAAGTGAGATTCTCAGAGGCGAAAAACACAAGCTTGGATACAATTGCTGCGGCGCAGAGAGTGAAAAGAGAAGAGCGGCAAAGGCTGGGATTGATATGCGAAGCGAACTGAGAGAGCAAGAGAGTGTATGTGTGCAGGATTTGTAGCCAGCAGCAGCAGCAGCAGCAGTAGCAGCCGGTGAAAAGGTGTCGATCGGGAAAAGGATGGTGGTTTGAAGGCCGGCCACGTAGCCCGCGGGAGATGGGCTGCGATTCCAGAGAAAGAAGGAGAACGAGGGAGTGAGGTGGAGAGGGAGAGAGAGAGAGAGTGCCGGTCAGCAGAATCAGAATGCTTAGAGTCCCGTATAACAGCCACTCAACTGGCACGGCCGCCGCCACTGCCGACTGTCCGGACTCCAAACCCAGCCAGCCCGCGAGAAAGAGAGAGAGAGAGAAAGAGAGAGAGAGAGCGTATTAGTTGGCGGAACTGTACCTCGGAATTTCCACGGAATTCGTCGCTAACACCAGAGGCGACCGACGGTAGCACAGAGGGAAAGAGCACCAAAGCTACACGCTACTTGTCGCCGAGTACTCGCCCCGAAAACGGGATGTGCTTGTCGGCTCACACTCGCCGCCCATGTTAACTCCTTTACTCGCAGCCAGTGTTTTATCTTTCTTTCCTTCACGAGCGTTTTACGTCCGATTTTTATTAAGAAAAGAGCATTGGTTAGATGGCCGCAAGTCAATCGCGATAATGAGTTATTGAAATGTAGTACGACTCGGCAATAATGCTCAGAGCAAGCGCGCGGGACGCACTTGACTTATACGACGGGTGTAAAGCCGAGGCTCAGGCTAACGCGTGATAAAAAGACAAGGGACAGGAAATAAAAGGAATCGAAGCCGAGCGAGCGAACGAGCGAGAGCCCAAGTGAATTAGGCCGATGGGATGTCGTATTAAGCGCGTAAGCTAAGTTTTATCGGTCCGGCTCCCCTCGTAAAGCGTCGTCGTCGCAGCCGCCAAGCGAGACGAGCGCTAAATGGAAACTTGCCGCGGGACAACTTTACACCCTCTTGCCTCCCGGCTGTTTTGCTCCCGGCACATCTGTCGCTATCGCAATTTCAACCCAACCCACCACTCGCCCCGGATTTTTCTTTCTTTCCTCCTCGTCTCGTCCTTTGATCTACACCTGTTACTTAGCCACGAAACTTGTCAGCTGCTTTCGATCTCATCTTCAGCCAGTCGCTTCAATCTAAAAGACACCTCTCTCTCTCTCAAAGCTCCCTCCAATATCATCAAGTTTATCTAATGAATAACTTTACACCTCGCGCCCTGCCGTAGCGTATCTTCCTGAATATTTCAACAAATACTTCGAATCTGATTACTCGCTCGTTGTACGCTCTACACCATCCTACTCATCTTTATACTTATTTATTATTAGACGACGATATCGAGAGCTATTTTTATCCTGCGATCGATCGAGCCAATAATCATTTTTAGATTTTAAAGCAAACACATGTTGTAACACCCATCATTCTTCTCTTGACTTTGTTTCTCCTCCGTATGGCACGTCGCGAGCGCGCGCGCGCGCCAAGGCTAAGCAAAGTTTGCAAACTTGCCCGACGCGAATCTCTTATATTCCGTAGAAAGCTGACACGTGCGCAATGAGATGGACGTAGAATATGACGGCGTTTCGTGTCGTACGAGGCACACGTGTGATACACAATTTAGAGGAAACTGAGAAAAAATTTAACTGGCGTGGATTTTTATAGCTTTTAAATGTTGAATAAAGGAATGAACATGTAGTAATAAAAAAATGACTCGGTTGTGACGATTTGTTTATAACTGATCGGAATCCCGATGACAACAGTCGAATTTTAATGCGACGAATGTGGGTCTCGAAGCTATTGTATATTTATATACAATATCGTACTCGGTAATAATTATTCATGTGACAATTAATTGAACAAGCATTGGCTGATGCATGTATTGAAAATCGAGTTGGCTGAGCGTTATCGAAAATAAAGTTTAAAAATAAAGAACGAAGAATGTAAAGCAAACGAAATTAGTCAAGTAAAGTGGTTAAAGAAAAAAAAAAGAAAGCGGCGAGAGTGAAGCAGCGAGCGAGTTGCTTGTAAATCTAGTGGAAATTGGATTAGCCAAAAATCCAGATGGCCAAGCTAAAGCGGGCGCGCGAGGTAGGTATAGAGAGGGCAGGTGAGGTGGCGCGGGCTTTCAATCTTCATGCAAAGTGCGCGCGATTCATATGCATAAATTTTTGCGGTGGCGTCGGCGGCGGCGGCGGCGGGGTTGGCGCTCGCGCTTGCGCGCCAGGCCCGAAGTTAGGTATGTGCGTCGCGTAGCCATCGACTGCCTCATTCTCGCGTGTCCCCGGAGGATGAGGGGAGCAAGCGTCTAAGCTCCTCTCGCGCCTCTCTCTCTGACTCTCTCCCCTCACCCTTTCTCTTCATTCGCGCGAAGCTACATGTAGGAGCAAGCGTCACACGCTATTCGCAAGGTATTATGCAGTGTACGCACGTAAGACGTTGAGACGTAAGGCCGCCACCAGACCGCCCCGCACCACCCTCCCGATATCGTGCTGGCGGCAGCGGCAGCGAGTTCTCGACTATATACCGCAAGCGCGCACCTTCGAACCGAGCGACGTACAGCGTATGAACGTGCAAGCCGTGTTTTCGCCATTCTTGTCATGGGAACCAGTTAGGCGCCAGAAATTAGATGCGAGTCGACAAGCTGACGCTCGCTTTATTGCTCCCTTGACGCTCGCGAGAGAGCGAGGCGCATTTTTTATTTCTTCAACGGCTATACTCGGCTGCGTACCTTTAGCTTCGCTCGCTCGCTCTTCGCGGCTCCTTTTATTTCGTTACACGCACACGTGCCCAATTCCCAAGTGCGCAAAGTCGATTCTATCCGCGGCGAGATCTATCAAAGGCTTCATACAAACTTTTCTCTTTCAACGCAACTGCAAACTACAAATTGACAATGCTCTTCGCGTACTTTTTTAACTGGCTTAACCTTCTATATCCTATACTCTCGCTAAATCAATTTACCTTCTGTAGAAGTGAATTTTCGCTGGGATCATCGATCGAACTTTATCCTAATCGAATCAATGGAAGATTATTGTTAAACTCGTTTAACACTCTATTTAATCATGAATGTGACGGAAATTCAAGATTCTCAATGAGTTAACTTTTAACACAGTTATTTTATTATTTTTTTTAATATCTAATCGTCACCTCGGAAATCAGCATAATAGAATAAACTCAGACTTGTAATTTGATTGGCAGAATGAATCGTTGAAAGGCTTGAATCGCTTGCGAGCAAAAAAAATAATATATCGCTGTCAGGCGAGAATTGCGCATTTTATAAATTTAAACCGCGACTAAGGCAATATATAAAGACAAGAATATAGACAGTGACGTATAGGGTACGCGCAGCGACATCGATCTATTCCCCGTGACACGTTTCAAATTTCTACACTGAAACTTGTGCGCAATGTAATGAGACCTGCCAGGCACGACACTGCCTCCAACCAAACCGCTACGGCTTTTCAACATTTTAAAGGATAAACTACATACGCTGAAAATCTATGTACAGGAGGCTTATCTTTGCTCTTCTCGTTAAAGCGCCAATTAAGCGATGTCGTTTTGACGCATGTACAACAAATAGTCAAAGATATGTATAAAATCGAAAAGCTCACAGAGGGTTACTCGAAAAAAATTTAATCTGTCTTTCCCTCGTTAAACGCGGATACTATTCTCAAAAAGTCTTGGAATCGAGAGCACGCATGCGAAGAGAAAATTGGCAAGCTAACGAAAGGATTTTACAGAAAAAAAGCCGATGTCAAAAGGAAAACATTAAAAAAAAACGAAGTAGCGAGAGATGGATGCGGATAGCGTAAATAGTCGCGGAGAGAGGGTGAGAAAACTAGGCAAGTTCTCGGTACAAGATAATTCAGCGCGCGGATAGACGCGGGGGTAGGGGGTCACCGAATCGCGCGTGTTGAATGCCGAGTAGAAGCGGGGCGCAATTCGCGCCGCCGCTGGAATATCAAAACGCGAGAGGGTGCAAGCTAATACGTTAACGCATTCAATTCGCGCAGGTGTCCGCGTTATACCTTGGTCCGACGAGCGCTCAACTTATATACTCGTATTTTTCACTATCGGTTATAGAAATTATACGCGTCGACTTCAGTTTCCTTGTTAATTATTTTACGTTGCAGAATACTTAGGATTGTTCCTGAATCTTAGTCAATTTTATCATTGACTTTCAACTATTTAAACTTATTTTTATTTTAAATAGGAAAAATTAGATACTATCTAATAACCGCATTTCTTGCCCATAACAAATATTGTTAATATGACATCCATCGCACTTTAAGTTGAATTTCAGATAATGAATATAATAACTATTAATCTAATTTACTTTCAGTTACTTTTAGTTAATACTTATTTTTAAATTAAGTTCGGCTTTTCAAAAATTAATAATAATGGTGCATGTATTCCTCGTGGATTACACTTTGTGGATGAACTCCTAATAAAATATATAAATAATAAGTTTTGAAGCCATTATTATATTAACTATATTGTGTACGCCATTTTTATAATGCATGATGCTCAAAATTATATAAAAATCGTTCCCTTCAATATCTCATTTAAAAAAAGTATTGTAAATTCCCGCGAAAAAACACTTGATTTATTTTTTAAATTCCAAAATCATGAAATCCAGCAGAATAATTTAAAAATCTATTTGAGACAAAAGCTTGGCCATAGTAGATCCTTGCGCGACAGTTCGCGAGCAGAATGAACTAGTGTAGGACCAGGATCTTAGTAAATTTACAAATAAGTCGTCAAGTCAGTTGGGGCAGCGAACTCTGAGACGTAAAACTTAAGAGACAGCAGCTCCGTTAATTTGTCATTAAGCGTATGAGACTTTACTGCGCGCGCGGGTTGCTTCAACGTAATTTCCTGCCTCTCCTGCGAGCTCGCACCTCGCGAATAAGAGAGAGAGACAGAGAGAGAGAGAGAGAGCCAGCGAGTGAGCAAGAGCGTCGGCAGCTATAAAACGCTTTATTAGCCATAGTCTCGAAATTGGCCCTTCGTAGCTTGGCCGTAGTCGACTCGTCGACGCTTTTTCTTCTTTTGGTATACGCTAAAAAACGAAAGAGAAAAAAAAGCATCTGCATGGTTCTTCTTTTAACAGTGTACCTCTATTACATTTAAATTCAATAAGGTAGATTCATTTCGTTTCTCTCAAACCGTAAAACGTTTCGCGCAACAATTCGCACTGAATTTCTATTAGATTTAAGCTTTGAAATACTTGTGCTGTATGTATGATAAGCTCATAAACAAGTTAATCTTCATCAAAACTTAATGACAGCTCTTGGTAAAGTTTCTCATTTCAGAAAAGGCTCTTTCCTGATAGCACAAGTCATTGAACACAACTCATCGTATCTGTAAATGAGAAATACTACGATTCGTATGAAGTTGAATTATATTATAATTTTTAATCTATCAAACTGCTAACTAACTGAAAGAATGCGAGTTCGGTATTATCTATTTTAAAAGTTATCATGACCAAAGCACATTGTTTACTGTGGGCTCACGTCAATATTTACTCGTGTACTGTTGACTCTCTTGAGCCGGGTTACCGCTAATTTTCAACGGTGTCACGGTTGGCTTCCTTGGTCATTTCAACAGCATTCTAATTCAAACATTTGCTTGCTTTTCCTAGCTATTTACGCAATTCGTGCAATGGATTTATTCATAAATCCTAATTAAGAATTCAAAATTTTAATAATTTGCCTTCTGCAAATTGAACCATGGCTATGTCTGAATAAATCATACATCTAATATAAATGCTTCTGTTTTTTCACCTACCGAGATTCCACCTACTTTCTTTAATTGTAATTTTTTTAAATAATCTTTACAAAATTATGCTCGTCCAATACAATTATTTCAGAAATTCAATTTTCAAATCAGTACTTCAGCTTCTAGATTTATCTAGCCAGTTCTTGTTGACAAACACAATCATGGGCATATTCAAGAGATGCTCCAAGAATAACCAATAATCAATATGTAAAATAGCAGAGATGTTCAAATAAGCTAAGCCATTATAATGACAAAATCACGAATGAGGTAGTTATTTAAATATGAAACGAAAGTAGTTATTCAAACCATGTGCACAGTACAAGACTCAAATTCGTACCTATAATTTTATCTTTAAGGGCTCCGTTATTTCAAAAATTGATGTACGCAAATAAAAATCACTGTTAATCACATTTTCTTTTGACATTGAATAGTCTTATTTAAGAAATCGATTTTTTTGCATACCAAGGTTTTTTATTTGCGAGAGTATAAAGAAAGGGAATGCATTCATTGAACAACTCTTCTTCTGTATTCTCGAAATTAATAACAAATATTAATAATAATTCAATTAACTAAACTGAAATATTGGAAAACGTAATATCGCAATGAGTATCAATTTATATCGCGATAACCAGTAAAAAAAGTGTCGTGTAAAGTAATGCAAAAAAAGCAAAGAAATAAAAAACCGGAGCACGACAGATCATCGTTCGATCGAAGGAGGAAGTGAAAGGAAAGGACGGAGTACAAGTTGCCGAAGGCCCCCTTGAAAAGTAACTTGTGTACGACAGTGCGATTACGGATACAAGAGTCGCGCAATCCATTGGGCAACGTGCAAACGAGCAAGTTAATACGACGAGCAGTTCATTAAAGACAAGGCGTCCTTGCGGCTCTCTCTCTCTCTCTCTCTCTCTCTCTCTCTCTCTCTCTCTCTTTCTCTCGGAGTGTTAGTGTTGGGTGTGCGCGCAACATCGCTAATTAGAGAGGCAAGCAGTGGCGGTGGTGTGCGGCTCCGCACGCTTTTAATATTAATAAATTTGCGCGAGCTCGTGGTAATGCGCGACCCGAGAGCTCCATTACGAGCCCTCGGAGATATACACATATAACGTACGCCGAGCGAGCTCGCGTCCCGCAAGGAACTGGCGCGCCGCTGCCTACTGGATTACCACGATGACCTACAGAGTGGACACCTCGTAATTCCATTTACGCCGCTCGCCAATTTGCGGATTATCCGCGCGCGTGAAAGTAGCCTTGCTCGCTCGCGCGCGCTAACCGGATTCTTCTTTTTTTTTCTCTTTTCGCTGTTTTGTTTATTTGTCCCAGCGCTTTTACGTGGGTTTCGTTACGAATTTTATCCTCGTGCGTGTGTACGTTTCGCTCGAGAGCTCATTTTATTTATAGATTATTACGTGCGCTTTGTGTACATTGGAGGTCACTCACATAAGCTACTTTTTCTTCTTGCTTCATCGATTTATCCAAACTTATTCCGCTCGTTGCTGACCTTGTTTACTCGTAAATAGCATTACACGCTTATAATTACGCTCGATTATTTTGTGTTACTCGTAAAAAGTCGATGCATATTTAAATTGTAATACAGTCAAAATGCAAATTTATGATAAATTGTCTCGTAAATTGTGATTAAATTGTGTTGACAAATTCCAGCAAGTGATCCATGTTTTTATAAAATTTATTCATTTGATATGTTCCATCTGAACTAAAAAATTATGAACCATTTTACGTTAAAATGGAAGGTCAGCCGCTTGTTTTTGAAAAAATTCGATCGAACCCGCATGTCGGAACCTTAAAATAAAAAAAAATCATCTGCAGTTTCGCCTTTAGTGAAAAAAAATATTCTGAGAAAACAGAGAAAAAGTAAATAAAAACTTTCAATACAATCGATGTTTTTTCAAAGCAATTGAATTCAATAAATTGCTTCAGTTCGACGTTGTATGCAGCCAATAGATTTGTTGAAGTGGAATTCGTGTACGTTCTTTCGTATTGAACTTGGTATCATAACAGTTGTTAAATACAACTTTACCGACTGTTCAAAATCCGCTTAAAAGTTGGTTAATACTTTTACATATAGTATTATATGTTTCAGTGATTATAACTTTCATTGAAAAAAGAAAAAAGTTGATGAAATGTGAACGCGATCGTGTTTTGCGTGTCTGGCATACTTTTCGATGTAGATATAAACAATCATCGACTTACAGGTATTCTTGAACATTTCTTTCTTTGACATCAGAGTTAGGAGCCTCTAGTCTATAACTCTGTGCTCTGAGTCTTTTCTTGGTTGGTTACTTGAAAATTTAGAAATCTTGTACATAATTCGTCACGGCAGTAACAGTTTCGACTCGTTTTCGACTTTCCAAGCTTTTTCCATCGGCGCTGAAAGGGGTAGGAAGGGTGAGAAAAGTTTCGCAGCCTGAGAGAAAACTTACCACTCGAGGTCGCGAGCCAACGCGTCGAATATTCTTCGCGAGCTCCTCGACCCGACGATCATTGTCGCCGTCCGCAATCTCACTAACAAGAGCTCACCTCTTTAGTCCCACCATCCACCTTCTTCACTTTCTTTGAAACTTTTATTTTAATTCATTCTCTTTCTCTCACTCACTCTCTTTCTATTTCCCTCTTTCATTTCTCTAAATCAAGTTAGTACAAATACCTGCTTTATACTACACTCATTTTATACGTCTTTTACTTAATTTTCAAATTCAAAGAAGCTAATTTATTTCGTATCAATTGTTCGCATGAAAGTTTACTACAATTTTAGCTTTTTTATTAGTTTGTGCATTAGTTTCTTGATGCGATTGATTGATTTCACAATAGTTTTGTTTACTCTCAACTTTGCTTAATTACTTCGATAAAAATTGTAAATATCATGCGTAAAAGTACATTTTTTAACGATACGTAAATGACCTTCGGACAAAATTTAACTTGTTAATCACTATTTAAATGAATGCTGAGTTTATTAATGTTATTTGAAAGCAAAAAATATTGAAAAGCTACGAAGATTCATTCCGAGTAAATTCAGAGCACTAAGTTTTTAAACTTAAGAACCAGACGTATATACATATATACAATGTATATAGAAGTTACATGAAAGAACGATAAGTCACTTCGTCCAATAAGACAACTTGAATGTAATTACAAAATTCGTACCTGCATATTGAAGGGTAATATATAAAATACTTTATAATTTTACAGACTCCAATCATTCAATTATCAAAAAAAAAAATAAGGTACGTGTACCTAATACCGCCACTTGCTGGTATTCAAACGTACGCTCGCTACAGCGGTACGGAACAGTGACAT
>JAWWMK010010131.1:0-24952 GCA_035047105.1 Galeopsomyia nigrocyanea
ATGGTCTATGTAATGTAAGGCTATTGTCATTATGTATTTGGAATTTTATAAATAAATAAATAAATAAATAAATAAATTTATATGTTCAATCTTTCGATAAAACGTATTTACATCAATATTGACATTATCATTAGATAAGGATGTCTCCCAGTTTATAGAATTAACGTTCGCGTTTATTACTGAATAATTAGCTTTACGAAAGTTGCGACAATTGTAGTTATCATTACTATGTTGAATAATATCCTCTTGAGTAGGTTTCACGATGAACAATTTGTATTCATGATATTGATCTGTTGGTACAAGGCTGTCGTCGAAATTGATTTCCTCAATGGATTCACGTGGTCCAAATAAAAGGTCCAAACTAAATCTCTTCTTTGAATCAAGTAGAACATTTGACTGGTATTGTAGAGGATTGTTTTACTAGGTGATATGAGGTAAATTGAAGTCACCAATTACGATAAGTTTGTGATCCTGATATTTCTTAACTAATTCTTCAATAGTAGCTTGATGTTCTACGTAAATATCTGAACTAGAATTTGGTACTATATAAATGCATGCTATAATGTACTTGACATTATTAATATTTTTAAATCATTGATTTTATTTACTATAGAGTGTGCATTTAGATATAAAATCCATTATTGTGGTGGGATTTATTTATCTTTGACTTGAATGCCTTTGGATTTATCTGATTATCCATCTTTTCCAAATTGAAATTTAGCAGCTTAAGAGTTAAACGAGGATGGTTTAAAATTAAATATATTTGTCACTGCATCAGTTGTATTTGTATTTTGAATGTTATGATGTAGTACATTACCAATGAGATTACTGTGCTGAGATGAATTAGTAGACAACATATTGCTGTTATGTGCTTGATTAGTATTTGCTGTATTTTTCCATTGTTGTTGGCGTTGATTTACTGGATATCTAATATTACCTAGAGAATCCATCACTACTGGTGTATAATTTCTCATTCTGATTTTTAATTGATCGTTAGGATATTGATCATTATGTGGTTTGATCATAATATATAATAATGATCTTTGATCTTGTTGTATTTTGGTTAGATCACTGGTTACTCTGATATCAGCAGGGAGAGTCTTAGTGCTTTTGAACACAATTCCAACCTCATCTGATGATTTAAGAGAGATTTTTATCATTCTATCATGAGAACTATTAGGTTTACCAATTCTGGAGCATGAGATAGCATTTGTGTCGATACCATTTATCTTGCTAAGAATATTTTTGACCATCTCTAAATCACTGTTTGGCGAGTTCATCTCCTTTATATCTCTGATTATTATGTTCATTGACTTGTAATTTATATTCTTTATTTCATTTATAACAGTTGATACAATGTTGAAGATGGACTGAGTATCAGATAGGATTGAATTTGTAAGTTTAGATGGGTTGTCAAGTATTTTACACTTATGAGTAATACCATCAAGTTGAGATTGTAGACCAGGAAATCTAGAGATACGTAGGTATAATGTTTACCCCAAGCCAATTTTTTGTGAGTAGATCGAAAAAATGGTATACAACAAAATGCCATTTACCCGCCATCTAAAATCGAATGTCAATTTTGTTTATAAGCCATAAAAGCTATGATTTACTCGAAATTTTACGTTTTTGACTTATAACTTTTGTCCCGACGATTTTACAATGAAAAAGTACAATTCTTTTTTATTCGTCTTGAAAAGATAAATAAAAAAGATCTAGATAGCCCTAAACTAACTACGCCATCCATAGCGTAGCTAAAAAAAATTACCCGTGTTTTTTCTTTTTCCATTTCCAATTGTTTATAAAATGTTTTTTTTTAATTTGTTTAAATAACATTTTATAAACAATTGAAAATGGAAAAAGAAAAAAAACACGGATAATTTTTTTATAGCTACGCTATGGATGGCGTAGTTAGTTTAGTGCTATCTAGCATAGATTTTGGCTTGGATATTAATGGATTAATTTTACAAGTCAACTTTTTTGTATTTGTTAATCAAACATAAAAGTTAATACTAAAATGGTTTTTCCCCTGTTGCTTTCAACACAATTTATCTAACAATTATTAAAAATAATCTCTTGAAAATAACAATGAACTATGTATATTTTATTAATGCGCTTTTCACCGTTTTATTTATCAAAAATTGGGTATTTTAAGCGTCAAAAATCGATTCCTCTCGCCGCGTAGTACTAAATTTAAAAAAATGATCATTTTATCAGCAATAGTTCCAGAGTAAAGTTAGACCAAAGTCGCGCTGTTGATTTTGAAGTCGCGCGAACAGTTTTTTCCGATAGCGAAGATGCGTCATCGATCGCTTCCCTCCCTCCGCCCCGCGTGTAAGCTGCTGTAATTTTTGTTCGTTCGTGAAGTTCCATTAATTATTTAAACTCACCTAGCGTTCACCCTTGTACTCGTTATTTAGTGGTATGACAGTACTCGGTGTTCCGCATACGCCAATATATTTTTTTTTTTGCTACTCACTTAAATTGTTAAACAATAGACCGTTAACTTTGGCGGTCTCTAACTCCTTTGTTTATTAACGGATCTTGACGATTTTTTTTTCAAATTAAAGCTTTTTTTAGGCACTATCGATGTACATAATAAAATATAGCATAAGTATTAAAAAATAGTAAATATTCCATTTTACAACTAAGGAAATTTAGGAACTAAATTCCCTAGGTTGCAAAATTAATATTTTTTTTTAAAATAACAATGAGACCCGTTTTATTATTGCTTATTTAAATTGCAATAAATAAGTTTTTTATCGATAACATTTGACGGGAATAATATTTTTTGACGTATGGGGACTCGTTCTGTTCGTCTTTTCAAGACGAATAAAAAATAATTCTACTTTTTCATTGTAAAATCGTCGGGACAAAAGTTATAAGTCAAAAACGTACAATTTCAAGTAAATCATAGCTTTTATGGCTTAGAAACAAAATTGACATTCGATTTGAGATGGCGGGTGAATGGCATTTTGTTATATATCATTTTTGCTATCTACTCACAAAAAATTGACTTGGGGTAAACATTATACCCGAAATGGTCATTTTCGGTCTAGATTTCCTGGTCTATGTATATGTTGAAATTTATCACTGAGATTGTGATTTTGAGCTGCAAATTTTTCATCTATCTTTTTTTCTATACATTCTCTTTGCTTTTGGAACAGCTTAGTAATAGTTGTGTGAAACTCAGCAATGTTGTTACTAGGGTTTGCGTTTAAGATCATAGATGTTTCCATGCTATTTAAGAAAGATGCTGAGCTAGATTCATCCTGGTGTGTAATATGAGCCACTGTTGCCTCTAGAGCTGTAGAGTTAGTTAATGCATTCTTGAGAAAGATCATGTGTTCAGCACATGGTCTACAAATTATATCATAAGAGCCAGTAACAGAGTCAATGCGTACTGATGCACCTGATGTCTTAGCACAAGGTTTATGATATGGTTTTGTGCATATTTGACAATTAACTGAGTGTTGGTCCAATGCATTGTTACATGATTGATAGGTGCATTTGCCCATTGTGAAGTATCACAAACTAGTAAGTTTGAAGAATGAACTTTTAAATAATAGCAAAACACTTTGATTAATAGAAGTAACTAAAATTTTTAGGTTAGCTTGTTACGTGGCACTTCACGCTCCAAATTGGTAAGCAAGATACGACAGTGTCAGGAGACACACACACGTGTGCGACCAGCGGAGCCGCGAGAGAGAGCCGCGATCCCCTCGAAATTAACCGAACGAGGACACGTGACCCAAGGCCACAGAAGCCAGGCCTCGCGGCAACCGGCGAGCTGAAGCTCATGGCTTTTGCGTGCGTGCACTCGTCAAGTATACTTCGCTCGCGCTTTTCAGCGAAGTATACTTCGTGGCAAAGATGATCGTCACTCTCGTGGGACAACGGTTTAGCAGGCCTGCCTCCGCGGTCTCGTGCGACGAGAAGCCCCTCCGGCGTAAAGTTTTTTCCCGGAGGTAAAACCCTGCGTGCGAAGTTCGAGAAACCACAGCGACGGAAATCTACTTCACCCTGGCTACCCGAGATAGCCCCTCGTAAGTAGAATATCTTGTCTTGCTCTCTCTCACTTCGCACGACAATTTAGCGGGTACTTTCTCCGAAAGTAACCCTGTAGCCTAGCGAAGGCTATTGTAATAGGCAGTTGAACAAGAATAAACAGTCGAGAGTACAAAACGTACTATACTCCTCTCTTTACTATCATCGTAGGACCTTGGCCTTTCTCTCTACATTGCCCAGCCGACAACGGGAGCTCCACGCCGCCGCCGCGGGCCCATCGACCTTCAGTCGATTGGCATTATCTGAGCTAGTCCGGGACTAGTTAGCCCGCCGTGACGATAAGGCGACCCTCTTCTCTGGCAAGGAAGTTAAGGGCGATTAAAAGGGTCAAACAGCTTTATCAGACTGGCGCCCAAACGTGTTAATTGGGTTTAAGTTGAAAATTTCAAACTAACATCCTTTTTCTTATAGCTTCAAAATCAATTTCTCAAAATCAAAAAAAAAAATTTTCTCTTTCTCAAGTCAAGGTCAGCAATTTCAACGACAATAGTTTCAAAAATTACAAACAAAATTTCTTGACAAATCAAAAATATCTTTAGCAATTATTTTCATTAATATAAATTTACCGTTTTATTTTTCAAAAATTTTATTATTTCAAAAGTTAACTTAAGCAAAGTTTACACAAAGCTAAAATTTTCAGTGACGCACGTGTCGACCACGCGACTCGAGGAATTGTCAGAACAAAGGCATTATATAACATCACATATTCAAATGAATAAAAGTAAATAGAAGATTGGAAAATAAAATTCCTTGAGGCGCGCGACCAACGCGTGTTACGTAACATCGCACTACATCGTTTCAGCTCAGAAACTATTTTTCTTTCACGTGTTTCATTATTGTTAGATGTTAGGTGATTTTGATAAACCGAAGTATATTCACGCAGAACGCGTAGTGCGAAGTGTCGCAAAACGACGTCTTGAGGCAGGAAGTTGTGATTAACTTTGTGCAAAATGATTTTGTTAACATTGCTTTTAGAGCGGAAGAAAGGTTCCAATTTGACAAGGTCTTACAGTAGAACTTTGTAATTAGACCAGCGTGGATTATAGTTTTCAAGTATTTTTTTTTACAGAGAGATAAAGTCAAAAGTTAAAATAAAGTGATGGCGAGAAGGCCAAAAATTTGTATAACATCAGATAAACTTGAAAAGTGTAAGACGCAGCAGTGGGCTGAATAAATTCGTAACAGTAACAACATCTTTCGTTCTGAATTACAAACATTTCAAATTGATATCAATTTTCTATTTCAAGCTTCAAATCGAAATTAATTTTGTAAACTCAGTTTCTGTGACAAACTCAATAGTTAGCACACCAAGATTTAAGGTCGCTTCACCAGGACCGGCCGTATCACGTCGGGGCCCCGTTGGGGGTGCCATCAAATCATTGTCTTATTGGCAGATATTAATATGTAAAACGATTAAACATGCGATTTATTGTTCAGAAGCATATAAGTCCGTACCTATAAGTGAATAAATAGTGAAAATAAAAGTTTTTCAAGTCGCCCCTCTCACGTTTTCGCTCCTGAAATGCAACGATTTGACATATTTTCCTGCCTTATCTTTGTTATTAATTCGGCAACCGGTACTTTTCTTGTCATATATATTTTCAGTAAGCGTTATTGTATGACATAATCGTTTTTTGAAAGAATCTGTCATCGATTTTGGAAATTATTAGAAAATATGTGATGCGTGTTAACCTAGCCTCCTATCTTACCAATGTATAACAGCCCGACTTTGACAATTTATTTCTCTTAAATTATGTCGGCAAACCCTAATTTTTTTATGGCATTTGAAAACTGGTGCAAAATACTATACATAAAAAAATTATTATTCAATTCTGTCATTGATCAATATTTGGTGAAGCCACCTTAAGCCTGTTACATTATACAGTACTGTTGCCCATTAACGAAGTAGTATCACAGTTAATTAGATTAGGTGCTGATGTAAATATCACAAATGAAGAAGGCCTAACTCCGATATTTTATGTTAAAAGTAGCTTTGTAGCCTCGATTCCTATTGCCAGTGGAGCAAAGCTCAATTCTAAATCCAAGAATGGAAAAAGCTGATTAGTTGAAATATTTGAAAAAAGCCAATGGGAGTTATTACACTATTTGCTAATGAATACAAGCGTAGATGTAACAGATTTGAATCAATATTTAAATATTCCAGATCGCACCAAACATGAGCTATGGACATACCTGTGCAATGAATACAATGATGAAATTTTCGAATCATAAAAAAATGAATCAGTTAAAAATGATTTACCAAGAGTGAATAATGCCTGTAATAACAAATGATTGTAATTTTTCGAAAAGTCTCTTATGTGCTCATTTTCTTCAACTTGGTTAGCCATCAAGTGGTGCCATAATTAAACAAGTATGTGTATATGTACTATAGTCACACCGGTTATTACGCGAGTTGATTGTATGAATAGAATAAAAAATAGAATGAAATAAGTTAAATATGACATTGTCTCAGACCGCTACCGCAGCCACGAATTTTGAATTGCTAAAATTTGACTATAATTGAATAAAAATGGTTGGAAAGTCAATAAAGTTAATTTGTATTCATTATTTCATCAATTCAATGTTTATGTCAAATTTATGGGTATTATTAATGTATGTGTAGCTATATATTTTTTATCTCAAAAACATTCCACTGGTAAAAAGCTCTGAGTTTCATATTAATATTTTAACAATGAAAAGATGTGGGTGATTTACAAAATAGATGACAAGAAAGCTGGTCGAACACTTGGAATAACAGACACCAGAACCTTTCAAGTGATGTGTACATAAATTGTTTGTGTTCATTATTATTCTACATTATTTATTAAATTGTAGTGATAAAATAGTTTCAACCATATAAATCAATTATTATAAACGTTACGAAAAAAACATCGAACAACATTTAAATCATATCATTGAAATTAATAATTAGATATCGTGACCTATAATATTTTGTTGAAAAATCTTATAAATGCATGCGCCAAATCACATTATAATATTATTAATGATCAATAATAAAATCCATAAACATAACACACATAACCTTCTATAGCCTAGAACTATAATATATGAATGAAACATTCGGTGTAATTAACGTAATATACACTGCTCTACCTCACACACTGCGCGTAATCGGAAGTCCATAACCGGATATATTGTGTATAAAAGCTGACAGAACTGAGATTTTTTCGACACTGCGAAATTTCAGCGTTGAATAAATAATTCAATAATGATTCGATTGATATGAATTTAAAATTATACGGTCCTTTCTTTATTCTTTATCGGTAGGATCTTTTCAAAGCAGTTGAAAATGTTTCAAGGAGGTTAAATTGTCAAATCACAAAAGCGCGCCACTCGATTGTATATTAAACGTCGGTGCTTTTCTTGGCGACTACTTGCCTCGAAACACGACCGCGTTTCATATATGATAAGCCAATCGAAAGAGAGAAAGAGAGAGAGACTTAAAACCGTCTCAATCAAACTTAAGCCGGTGTCCTTTTGAAAAGCTCGACAGACGTAATATAGAGCAAGCGAAAAGCAAGAAGAAAATCATACGCTTAGGATTTTCAAGTCGCAAGAGAGATACCGCGAGCGGCGGCGGCGGCGTCGGCGACGCAGAAAAAGAGAAAAGAACGACAAGGTGGAGGAGGAGGAGGAGAAGGAGGAGGGAAAAAGGATTGGCTATGTGCTGCTGCTGCTGTAGCTGCTATATGTACGAAGGACAGAGCGAACGGCACGCGCCCCGCCGCGACGGAGACGCAAAGCTATATAACGCAGGCTGGATCGGGAACGTGGGAGAGCGAGAGAGAGAGAGAGAGAGAGAGAGAGAGAGAGAGAGAGAGAGAGAGAAAGGCAGCCGCCAAGCTGAAGAAAAAGTCTGCAGTATCTGCAGGCTGCATACCAAGCCAAGCCAAGCCAACCTCTCGCTCGCTCATTCGTGTCCGATATGCCTTTTTGCCGATCTTTTACTGCCCGATGCTGCGCAGGTTTTCTTGGCGCGAATTTTCAAAAATTCATTCATAACACGCGTAATTTTTTACTCAGTTGGAGCTTGATTTTATTGAGTGAATTATGTTTACGATCCGTGCGATTTCTTTTTAATGAAAATCCTTCTGCTCTGTGATCATCTATAGCACCGATGCGTGAGAAAAGTTTTCATAATGTGCAGCGAAAAATTTAAATCGTTAATAATGTAGTTTTTGTTGATAATGAACTAAATATTTTCTTTTTGAAGTCAACTATCAGTCTTGACTCAAAATATTAAACTTTAGTAGCAGCCAACATAGTGCTTTGCAACAGTCTGCTTTATTACAATAATTTAACGAGAACAATTAAATATTACATTTTCGATACCATACCCAATAATAAAGCCACATCGCCTCACGGCTACTATTTCAAAATTCACATACTTTGGCGTAATCACTCATTAACTCGCACGGCAATGTATTGACAAGGCGTATTATACGCATTAAAGTATCAAATTCGATACGACACTCGAGATCGATTGCACTGCATACGGTCACTTTGATTGAAACCGCCAATCATACATTGTTCGAATATTGTATTTACCTTTATAGCTACTCTTACAATTACAGAAAATAAATTTATTATTGATTGGAAAAATAACATCGCACGAGACCATACAGCCATTCTCCTCATAAACAAAGCTCTAATTATTGGAGACAACACACGATAAAAGACAAGTGCACACACAGAGAGAAAAACGCAAACGAAAAATAAAAGGGTGCAAGTTGCACTGCACGCAAAGTGATGTAAAATGAGAAAAGAGGTCGGGTAATAAGGTTCTACAAGGCAACAAAGTTGGAAGGTCATTAGTTAGCGGCTGCAAGTGCGAGTGAGGTTCAACTCAACTCAACTGCGGTATCCGAGCTACGAAAAAGACAACTCTCTCTCTCTCTCTCTCGAGGGCTGCTATGAAAACGAGATGAGCGTTGTTCGCTCTCTGTCTCTATGATCGTTTACAAACCAGACACCTTTATGCAAACAAAACTACAGTCGTGTATATTTGCCTTCCTTCGCGTGTTAGCTATATACTCTACTTTTTTGACGTATGTTATCGCGAACTTTTTTTTATAGCCCACTATTATACGTATATGTCTTCGTGTTCGACAAGGTCGAGGAAAAAGGCCATCGAGCGTAAGTTCAATGGCGTGTGCGCTGGACACACCAAATGTGTCGAGAGGGAGCGAGAGAAAAAAGGAAGAGTTGCTGCTGGCGAGTGAACGGTGGAAAGGATTGCGTATGATAAAAGTGACATTTCGAGGACGTGACGAATATACCCTTTTTGAGTTTCTTTTTTTACTAAGAGATTGTCAGAAAAGTACTATGTGTAAAATTGTCTGGCAAAAAATTATAGATTACTTGATATATATTCGCTCATATTGTAAGTCTGCGATGATTGAAGTTTAGTTTTATAAATTCGATTCCATCATATTATCTATCTCGCATTATCCAATTTTAATCCGGTGAAAAAATTTAATCACACTTTTTATCAGTCAGACTACATTGGAACTCATTATTGAAGTTTTCTACAGTATAAGAAGCAAAGTTATGAAATTTTAACTTTGGATTCGTCAAAACTTGTACTGCAAAAACCAGTTTGTCTTCTTTCTCGCGAAGCTAATAATCCAGCCGAAGTGAAATCTCATTCGAATAATCCGCAACGAAGTTGAATTTGTTTCTAGTCTTCGCTACTGAAGAAGCCAAAATAAAAAAGTCAGTCTTTTAAAATAAATTTAGCTGAACGAAATAAAAGCAGGCGTATAATAATAAAATTGAGCGCGTCGAGCAAACAAATAATTTTGAAAAAGAGCGAAGGCGAGGCTCTCTACCGCCACTCGCCGCGAGGTTGAAGTCGACGGGCGAGTATATAGTAGTAACGTTGGCAGCAGCAGCAGCAGCGGAGCGAGTCAAGGAAAGGACCGGTTCCAAAGGATGCTCTCCCACCGCTGCTGCTGCCTGCCTGCCTGCCGTCCTCTCCTCTCTCGCCATCGAATTCACTGCCACAAGCCGGTATACAACACTTCTTCTTTTCTTTCTTTTTTTTCTCTCTTTTATCTTCTTTTGCTCGATGGTTCCTTTGGCTGCTGCTGCAGCTTCTTTTCTGCTTTGGCTTTTAATGCAACTTCATTTTTCTCTCTCCCTCTTCGTTTTATCAACCAGCCCAATGGTTTTTCACGCATCCCAACAATTTGACAAACACTTGGGCTTTTATCATGCTCGCAGTTGTCGTTATTTGTAATCCAACGACTTTTGAGATGGATTTTATTAACAATCGTTGGACAGAGTATCTTCTCTTTGGCAATGAAGTTTTGTAATGTTCTTTATTTTTTGTTTTTGCTAATTTTACAAAATTGATCAACAGGAAGTCGAAGCATCTTATACTTCATTGCGTAATCGCCAAGTTTAGATATGCAAAAGTGGTTACGTGCTAGGAGCATAACATTTTTCACGATATATATATATTATATATATTTGCAGTTACGTATACCCCGATACTTCACGTAAAAAAAAAGAGAGAAATAATAATTCTTATTCGTTTTATCGTTAGCTCTCTCGATGTGGTTTCAGAGAATGTAAGAATATCTTCTTTTTTTTGTTGTCTTGCTCGAATTTAGGCTAAACTAGAAACAGGTGAAACTAGTATAGTCGAATGCAATACACACAACTGATTTTAATAAGCGCAAGAAAACTAACGGACAACGGGTAATTACGTAGAAAATGGAAGGTCCAGAGATGAGAGGCACATATTTTCACAATTTCGTGTAGGTGAAACGAATGTAAAAGAAAGCTATAGCTGTTGCTGCTGCCTCGAGTCTGCGTTATATTATTTCTAAATTTAGGCCGCCGTAGTAGTAAGCAGCAAGCGCGCGAGCTACTGCTTTCTCTGGGCACGCATATATGAACATTTTTTTTTTTTTAACTCTGTGCCCTCGAGCTCTTCCCTGACAACCTTTTTCTATACCTCCCTTTCTTTCTTTTTTTTTTAATGCACGGCGAAGTTCGACTTCGATTGTTAACGACCTGACCTTATTTTTCTTTTTGTACGGGAAGATCAGTATCTATAAAAATTTTGAAAAATGTTATCTGAAGTCGAAAAAAAAATGGAATTATCGATTGGATTCAATAATTTGCAAATAATTTTTCATAATTCCGGAGCAACGAAAACTTCGATAAAAAGTTCTTAGACAATTTTCCAATCTTTTTCTCGAATAGTACATATTTCTCAAGAAATGCTAATTAGCTAAGTATACACACGGTAATTCAATTTATTGCACCAAACAAATCAATAAGTGCCTTTAACTTTACGCCAGCGCACGTTCGTGATTCACCCGTAAACTTCAATGCAGCGCAGATAAATTAATTTTTTTTTTTACTTCGTTACGCTTGCAACACTATAATCGCATTCTGTAACGAGCGACAATAAGTTTGAAGAATCATATCACTCCAATACGTAAATACTCCGTAAGATAAATAGTCATTCGTGTAACCTTTTAATTTCAATAACGTCAATAATTTGACACAACATATTCACGATTTCGTACGCGTGTGTGCATGTGTGTGGTTCAGATATATAGAAAATAGCAGCAAGTCAGACAGGCAAGCCGCGAGGATGTGATTCACGCGGGTGACGCAAGCTCGAAGGCGCGCCTGCACAACGTTTTCCAATCGGCGGCGAGTCAGCGACTTCTCGGTAAGTTAATGTTCTTCTCTCTCTTTCTCAGCCGCGCGAGAAGGAAGAAAACTCGAATAAAAGCGAAGGAGAGATATTATACTGCGCACGCGCACACCTTCGCGGATCGCGCAATTTCGAATTGCGCGCTACTACCTTTTTTTTTTTTTTTGCTTCTATATAACATGTGTTTATTGCACGTGCGCCTGTCTTTCTCTCTCTCTCTCTCTCTCTCTCTCTCTCTCTCTCTCTCTATGCTATGTGCTGTTTGCAAGTTCTTTGCTGCTGCGTCTTTCGACATCGCTCGTGTCTTTTATATATCTTTACCTGTACGGCGTCTCTACGTGTCGGCTTGGTACATAACCGAAGATAAGACTGTTGAGAACCTTTAATTATTATTATTATTTGGTCCCGATGTTGGTTTTCAATGGCTTTTGGCAAATTTATTATTTCGTTTTTAATAATCAATATCATTTATGTATCATCAGAATGAAAACCCAAGTAAGCGTGAGTATTATAAAGTTTCTGCTTTATGGACAAGCAAATACACTTTTATCAAAATAGAATGGAAATGTATATATAATTTTATCTCACAGGTTTTTCCAATAACTTCATCGCGCATTGCAACTCGTCAGAAATAATAAAGTGATTCACTGTAGCTTATTATTTATTTCATAAAAGTTATTACGTTCGTTCGTTTGTACTTAACAATGTAGATCATGTCCATTTTTGATCTTTGAATTTTAGCACTTAATCGAAAACTTGATACTTCCGCTCCGCATTGCAACTCGTCAGAAATAATAAAGTGATTCACTGTAGCTTATTATTTATTTCATAAAAGTTATTACGTTCGTTCGTTTGTACTTAACAATGTAGATCATGTCCATTTTTGATCTTTGAATTTTAGCACTTAATCGAAAACTTGATACTTCCGCTCGAGAGACTTTCCACGAGAAAATCAATTCTCCTGCGCGCAGAGCAAAAAAAAAATTGAAGCTCTCTACCTACTGCGTAGAAACGAGAAGAAAAAAAAACCCAACAAGATAGCTAATATTTATATAGAGAACTGCGTAGTACGTAAAATATTATTAATAAATACAAGTAAATGTCAGGAGGAGATAAAAGAACAGCATATATATATAGTAGAGAGAGAGAGAGGCATTTATAAGAAAAGGAGATTCGAACGTCGACGTCGGACGTCCTCGAGCGCTGGCGCCACCGTCGGAGTCGAGCCGTCGGGGCGTCCCTCGCGAGGTGAGCCGAAGTAGGTTAGGTCGATGAGGCCAACGCTGCTGCTGTTGAACGCGCGCGCGTAGTAGGTTTCTGCGCAGCGGTTTCGACTCGACTTCTCTTTCTCTCTCGCACTCCCTGGCTCTTCTGTATACGAACGTCTCTTGCATCCGTGCCTCTCTTCTTCTTCTTCTTCTTCTTCTCTTCTCTCGGTTTTCGCGATGTCGATATTCTACGAGCTTTTTCTCTTCGCTCGACTACAAATTATGTTTGACGATAAAAAAAAACGTCTTTTATTTCGAAATTAATGTTACTGTTACTGCTAGTGCTTCTTTTTGTAATTAAATATTGAATAATAATTGCTGTTTGCAATGTAGCTTGTAGGATGAGGAATTATTTTGTGTTTAATTATTGTAGAATGTAATTCGAGGCATTTGAAGTCGTATGAATAAAGTGAATTTTAAAATAGCTGTACAATTTTCAGTAATGTACATGATAACGCACGGCATCAACTAGCTTAAAATGTCCAATCCAAAATTCGCGCGCTTTTAGACGCTCTTTTATGAGTATTTCTTTCTACTTTGTTCCGCATAAATATATTTTTTTTAAAAATTGTTATGGTCGTTTTCAGTATACTCGCTTTTATTCTAATTTTTTAGGACAGACTGAATAACAGTATTTCAGTTCGTAATTGAATTCCATTTTTCAACGCCACAATATGCTATTTGAGAGAGTTTAAAAAATTCACTGTAAATTCATTCAAAAAAGATTACTTTTCCGAAGTAATATACACCTAGCAGCATAATTTTACTCAAAATTACATATTATTAACATTTGTACAGAACTGTACGATTGCAATGCCAAGTTGGATAGGAAAAACGATGCTTCTCAACAAGTTTGCGAGTAAAAGTCGTAAGTCAAAAGAATCGCTAACGATAGGAACACATGTGGCGGGGGTTATCATATAGGCCACGTGACGTCATATCACTACGCGGCGACTTTGCGCTAACAAAATATACTTGATTGTGCCGCTACAGTCAGCTGATTGCTGTTGAAGGATAATTTTCTGCATAATCCAATGCTGTTGCGAAAGATCGCGCAGAATTTTATTCGTTTTGTACTTGCTTTGTAAAGAACTTGGATTTTTTACTGACTGATACGAGCTCATTTATGTATTGGAATTCGAAAATAAAATACGAAATTCAATTACGTTGGATTGAAATGAGCTAAGATTGTAGGATGATAATAGTGGAGAACGCAATATTTTTTTAACGGGTACTTTTTAAAAGGATTGACTAATTACGTAACGTTTACATATTTTTAATCTACAAAAAAAGTTGAGTTATTGCACTAGCTGTAGATTGCGTAACGTTATTCAACTTTTGTTTGACCGTATTTGTAAAGTCTTGGGAATGTTTGATTCTAAGAACCTTTTTGATGCAAAACATATGTATCAAATAGTTTTCATAGCCGAATTCTCGTTTATTGCTGTGTTACAATTCTATCGTTTTGTAATTTGGAAATTTTTCATTCATTACATCTAACAAATTTTTTCACTGTTCCCTTAATTTTCCAAAATATAGTATTCAACTGTCTTTATTGACTTACAGACTTCATGTAAGAACAAACTAGAAATTTAGATATGTGATCCAACTTAAATCATGTGTATTGTTTTCTTAATAAATTGCGTTAGCATTTTGCTTCCTTGGAAAGGAAGCTTTGTTTCGCTGTTTTTTGAACATTTTCATTTTTTCGCTATAGTTTTTTGTTTTTGCCATTTTTGCTTCAATCTTGGTTTTTTTGTAAGATCTACGTCTCCTGCATGTAGTGAATGAAAAATTTTTCAATATAATTTTCATTAGAAATCATGGAAAGTGTGTGTTACCGTCAATCGTTATGACTTCTCTACTCGATAGATTTTGAAGAATTTCTTTTTACATGTTTTGAAATTGGTGAACGAAGGGGGTAAAATATTTTCAAGCAGATCTATCCACTAAAAAAAATTTTACGGTGATTTTTCAATAAAATTTTTTTTTCGGATTGATGGTTCATGTGGAATTATTACGCATGAACTGCTATAACTTTGGATTGAGAATGAATTTGTTAACGTGTGAGGGTTCATTTTGAAGCTTTTGGAAGTAGCTTTAAAACAAGTTGTTGTTCAATGAATTCTATAATATTTAGCTCGAGATATCTTCAATCATAGCAATCTTCTTTTTGCAGGTGTGAGGTACATAATTTACTATGCGCAAACTACTGTAACGTGGATTAACAAAGAGTTTTTTAACGTGTAAGGTCTCGTTTCAAAGATTATGAAAGCAGCTTTAAAACGAGTTATTGCACGATGAATTCGGTAAAACATTAAGAAATTCATTCTCAGTTCAAAGTTTTTGGTTTTTTAAATGAATTCTACTTTTTCTCTTTTGATAGCGTTTTTGATTAATGTAGTTTTTCTAATAAATTTGCAGCCAATCGAAGTCAAATTGAATGATTTTTATTTAAAAAAGAATTCATCGAAATATGAAAAAATACTCTTAGAGGAAGCATTTCGCTAGAGCAGCTGGTAGCGTTTTTTATTATTATTTGATAAGTCCCAAATTAATATATTATCTACAGTTTCATTTTACATAACTTCTTACCTCAAAATCGATTACTTTTGTAGTACGTTATAACTTGAAAAAATTATATAAAACTTTTCATCAAATATTTTTATAATACTGAACTTTATTAAAACTGTACAATATATTTATACATTAAGATGAGGTACATGAACCCATATAAAAAGTTTTTTTTTTTCAATAATCTAGTCTCGAATTTAGTAGCAAAATATTATTTTTATTATTGTATCACATTTTAGATTTGAAGTGTTCAAATAAAGAAGATAAAATAACTTATCATTGTTAATTGCGAAATGACCTAGCTGTTAGTGTTTATCAAATATTAATGTAAAATCGTCAAATTTAGCTGTAGCACAAATTTGATTCGCCTAATATATTTCAAAATTAATTTATAAATTGTGATTAAAAGATCGTTTGATCGTCAATCGGCCATCGCTGCAGTTCACTAACGTCACTGTCATCGCATACAGCTGATAAATATCGAATCAATATTTCAAAAATAAAGTTGATATCCATTATTTTCAGTTTTTTAAATTTTCCAACACTCTTCTTTTGTATCTTGCAAAGCAAATTGTAATATTAGCTTGAATCTTTACGAAGCGATTGTTAAATTTCAACAAGTATCGATAAGGAACTCAAAATTTTCCTTTGTTACTCTCTGAATCTGAATTAGTACATCAGTAAAATGTACTTCACTTACTATAAAATCAGTAAACAATGCTGTTTGAATCGTACTCGATATAACCTCACTATATAAAGCAGTAAATTTTATAAGAGACAATTTGCTGGTGTATTATTAATTTCAGTGTATTATTATAGGTGTATTAACAAATTTTTTTTATTATCATGTGTTTTTAGAAACTAACTTTTACATAGTAATTTATTTTATTTTCAATAAATCCAACAAACGTTAAGTCTCGACGGACAATAACTGAAGTAGAAAATCGATTGAATTTCAGGATTAGTTAAATTTCTCATTGTAAACAAAACCCTCGTATAATACAGATAGATTTATTGGAATACGTAATATAATTTTTCACGAATCGATTTCGAGGGTAAAATGTTTCCACAACGTGTGCGATTTGAACAAAATCAATGTACGACGATAACCGAAGTAAAAATTTGCAAAATCCATTAATAGCGTACAGCTTTTTGAATATATCGCATACCATAACTCGAAATATACGATCGCCTAAAAAAAACAATGAGTGACAATAAAAATAATTGAAATTTAAAAAAAAAAACTAATCAACAGAAAAATCGTGTGCACGGGATAAAACTAGGCAGGTTGGAAATTGCAACGGATATGTTGATATATTAAATAAAGAGAAGAGCGAAACGAGAGAAAGAGAGAAATAGAGAGGAGGGCAGGGGATGGTAAAAGACCGGCATAATGAAGGCGCACAGCATATACAGCTATAGAGAGAGATAGAGCAAGGGTGGTTTTCTCGCGCATGCGCCGAAAGGTGGGGGGTGGCGAGCAGGGGGGGGGGGACAAAAAAATCGGCCGACAGCGAGAGGGTGGGCTTTGCGCTGCTATCGATCGCCGCAGAGCTCGAGAGAGAGAGAGAGAGAGAGGGAAAGAGAGAAAGGTGGGACGTGCGCGCCCGACGGCTGAAACTTCGATCGGTTACCAGCGCAACGTACTGGATCTCGCTCTCCCCGCTTCGAAAGCCAGAGCAAGCGAGAGAGAGAATGGATATATACGCGCGAGCTATTTTTTCCGACGAGAATCACCTGTGTAATTTCTCCGCGAGCACGTAGTTTTTTTTCCTCTCTCTCTCTCGCTGTGGCGCGAGATCGGTTTTGTTATCGAGCTTTTATTCGCTGCGATTTCTCCATGTGTACAACCATCATCCTTTTATTCTTATCAATCATGTTTTCTACGGTTTTATACGCGCTAACTCTCTCGGTTTTTCTAGTATTTGTCGGTATATCGCGTTGGTTGCCGAATGAAATACCAATTATTCTGAAGGACATATTATTTTGGGAATTTAGTGGTTTAATACTTGACTTTTTTTCCCCGAACTGCAAGCGGATAATTAAAGAAGCTCGATGCACGTTACAGTCGAGTTATCGATAACGATTGACGTCTGCAAATTTCGTTAAGCTTTTCGGGGAAGATCAAAGCAAGTGCAAATCGATCGCAAGAGGAAAGGGAGAGAGAAAGAGAAAACTCGAGGGGCGCTCGCAGGGCAACAACAACAAAAAAAAAAGAATGAAACAAGAAAAGAGGGCGAACGAGAAATTCTCCCCTCTCGTCTCCCAACGCCAACTCATTTTCGATTTAACCCCCTCGCGCACGTTGCTGCTGCTGCTTGCTTTTTTTTTTCTTCCTTTTCGTTTAGCCAGCGATATGAATGCCCGACGCTGTCTACTCTGGATATGGACTTTTTCTTACGTATTTGTTACGTGCTTTTTTTTTTTTGCACCTTTTTGCGCTTATCCTCCGCGTATAGAGCTTTTTTTTCTTACTCCGCGAGCTTTCGTTGGCAGCTGCCAGACGTTTCAATTATCATAGAGTGATAAGAAATACACGTATACATTTTTTTTAAGAGGATCGTTCAAAGGCATTCAGAATAAGTTCGAATAGAATGTTTCGATCGATTTAGTGATGCGAGCGAAAGGATATTTTTGTTGAATATAAAAATATTCTAGACTTTTTTTTGGAAATTAGAAAAGGCGATACCAACGTGGAGTAAAAATGCAACATTCTTTAGTAATAGAACATCGTCGCTAAATATTCCGCAAACAAAATTCGCAAATCGCAAGCGTTCTGTAAAACTGTAGTTATTCCATGCAAACGTAAGGAAAGACAATGAAAAAAAAAAAAAACAAGTTTCGCGCGAAATCGAGAAGAAGGAGAAGGGCAAATCGAGGGCGACTTTATATTAGTCAAGATCTCCCCGTGGCATTAGCCACGCGCCCACGATCCACGTGTCCCTTTTTCTTCGATCCTGCCACACGCTCGGCTCTCTCTTTCTCTCTCGTTCTCTTTTTTTTCTCCCCAAAGTAGATTCACCAGTGTGTTTTGGAGAAACGGGGCCATCCGTATATAAGGTCGGGGAGGGTGAGACCGTATACCGCCTTCTATTTCTCCGGACAATTTTTGCTCAATGGGATTTGCGCTGATGTAAATATTTTTATCCTCACGACAGTTTTGGTTTTTCTTTCGTTTTCAAATTGCTATTTAGATTGATCTAAATAATGTGCATTGGATTATATGTAAATTCGAATAGTTTTTCCGATGTTGTTACCAGAAAATATTCTACTAAAAAACAATCTAACGGAGTAATTTACAGTCATACCGTTAGTTTCTAAATAAAAAAGGTTTTTTTTCTAGTTAGATTGAAATTGATAGTTCTACGCATGAAATCAATAACTCTCCTAAGAGATAAAATTCATCATAAAATTATCATTTGACGTGTATTCAATTTGCTGTTGAAGAAATCAATTTTTTTCAGAATGAAAGAAAGGTGTTTTTTTTGATGTACATATAACAGTTATCTTAAAACACGATGTACTTTTTGAGAAGAATCTATAATGTATAATCCATATAAAAAATATATTAATCAAAAACCATATCAATATTCCAAACGGCAATTCAATTTTCCAAATAGAAAAAAGGTAGGAAGAGAGAAGTAACCATTGGTGCGAATAACGAGCAATCACCCGTTATTATCTTTATTTTTTCATGTATCCAAGAGAATCTCACTCCCATTACGGCATACAATACGAGTCAATTGGCTAATGGAAAAATCATTGATATTATCAAATTTCCGCGGCATAAAAATAACAGATTAATAATTCGACTTGCTCGCTGTAAATATATATATCTTTCTAGATGTGGCAGTTGGCGCGTGCACGTGGAAGCTTTAGCAAAAGGTCGACAGAGGGAACGGTGCGGGAAAGAGGGGGAATGAAGAAGAAGAAGAAGAAGAAGAAGGGCAGGCGCCCCTGTTTTTCGGGCCGAGCGTCATCGGGGAACTAGCAAACCTACCCTCGCGCGGGGCAAAAGCAACGCAGTTGCTGCCGCCGCCGTTCCCCCTTCGCACACACCGATCGATCCACCAGGGCTCTATAGCTGCTCCCTCTCTCTCTCCCTTTTTGCTCGAATTTCAGACTCTCTCTCTCTCTCTTCGCTTTGGAAGAGAGTTTTTTTCTCTCTATTTTGCTTTACCCATCGCGTTATATGCGTAGAAAATAGAGATTTAAGGTAAAGCATTTTCGAAGCTTTTTTTTTTTGGCGTGTGTGTATGTTTTGAAAGGGATTGAATGGAAGAAAATTGCCGAAGAAGATTGACATGAGTAGTTTACGAGAGAAAAAAAATAGAGACACTTTTTCTAGTTCGTGTGTACTTATTACGGTGTACCTAAACACTGGGATTATCCAGAAGGAGCCTAAGTAAATTGACTATCGCGTAAATACACTCACTGACATCTATTTTGATGTTTGGTTTATATATTGCTTTCTATCCTAAAGATATTTCACGGAAGATTCCAAATTACGATGTTGTGATATCAAATGAGCATTATCACTTTGCAATTCAATCGTGCGCTGGGTCGAGATAGGTCACTTTACGAAGCCCCTCCTCTCGTTGTACGAGATGAAGCCGATAAAAAAGAGGAAGATAAATGTATCATCTCGTAAAATCTGATGGCCCTTGAAAAAAAAAGGCGCCGATTTAAAGGCCTTATTTGCTTTTGGGGATGTAGGTATATATATATAAAGGAGCCGGATAATTGAGACAAATAATGACGCAAGCCAAATCGGCTCTCATTCTCTCTCGTCCGGGCTAACCATTCATTCCGGTTCCGGTTAAACCTTTCGAGTAATTAGGTTAAAGTCCGAGAAAAGCGTGACGGAAGCTCGTCGAGGCTTTTATAGACGAGAACTGCTTCACCGAAGAAAAGGGTCCTTTCCATTCACATCTCCACTTCCCTGCTCCCTCCCCTTTAAAACTCCCTTTCCATTC
This sequence comes from Galeopsomyia nigrocyanea, assembly GCA_035047105.1. Lineage (NCBI taxonomy): Eukaryota > Metazoa > Arthropoda > Insecta > Hymenoptera > Eulophidae > Galeopsomyia > Galeopsomyia nigrocyanea. The sequence continues at coordinate 20,586 of JAWWMK010010131.1, forward strand.
GCTCCCTTTTCGATGCGAATATTTTAGCATATCGGCTCACGCTCTCTCTCTCTCTCTCTCTCTCTCTCTCTCTCACTTGAGTTACAGTAATCCTATTTTGGGGCTGTTTGATATTTTTGAATGTTAATAGCCTGATCGAAGTGCACTGCTCGAAATGAGTTTTATTTGAATAATTGACAGTTACTGCGTGAAGTTTATTGAATTATTTTTGTACCGTCTTTACGTAACAAAAAATAAAGTGTAATTCGTACAATATTCCTTCAAGTGATTACATAGACTTCAATTTCAAGACAAAAGAATAAGGTATAGAGTGAAACGATAAAACGCGAACAAAAAAAAAAACCAACTAAGCACTGTTGAACATCAGAAAAGGTATGTTTGAAAAGGAGAGGGCAAAAAGGATAGTAAAAAGAAGGAAAATCAAGAGTAAGGTTTGGCGAAAAAAAAAAGAAGAAAAGAAACGAGAGAGTTTGAGGGAAAGTAAGGAAAAGTAGGAAGGAAAAAAAAGTAGCTGGAGGCTGTATATAAGGCCGACAGTGACAAAGAGGGGACTTGTGAGAAAGAGATAAAAGAAACGAAGATCGATTTTGCGCGCAGGACTCCTAACAAGTTCGCCAGAACCTAAATCGCAATAAATTTAAATAAATAGGTCGTACAGTGAATACACTTTTTAGTTGATCGTAAAACCAAAACAAAGAGCTAAATAAACGTCGATCCGTATGTATATATATATATAGTAAGGTGTGAAGATCCATACAGAGAGATAGAGAGTGAGTGTGCCTGTTGCTAATGAGACAATTCCACGCATGACTGCTTTTGCGTTTGATGTGCTATATAGGCGAAGCGAGAGAGAGAGAGAGAGTTCTCCCTTCGAACGAGAACTGCTGCCAAACGCTTTGTGCTCGTATAGCGTTAATACAGTGACGCTGTAGTGCATCAACTTTAATAAACTCAGACCGCTGCGAGACATCAAAAGAAGGTGTCATGGGACACGTGTTTATTGAGATGTTCGGGGAACCCTTCTCTCTCCATGTCTGCAGAAACAGATTTTCGTGTAAGGGTTGACGATCACTTTCCAAAAAGCTTATTGTACTCAAAGTAAAAAAAAAAATACTTTTATACAATAAGATGTATTGATAAATATGAAACACATTATTATTGTTTGATGAATCTATAACTTTTCATACGTATTAAATAAAGTTTAATAAAAATGGATCGCTGTTAAAAACGAAAACGAATATGCGGCAAATTTAAGAGCAGATAAATTATGTTAGTTCTACAGAAAAGAAAGAAAAAAAAAAAACAAAATAGTATAGATAAAAAGTGTTGGTACTGCTTTTTTTTAAACGGTAGTAGATAAACTACGTTGGTACTGCCTTTAAAAATGGTAGTAGGTAAACTATGTTGGTATTGTCTTTAAAAAAGTGGTAGTAGATAAACTATGTTGGTTCTGTCTTTAAACGAAAATTTAGTAGTAGATAAGCTATATTGGTTCTGTTAAGAACTCGGTTCTTCGTAAAACAAAGAAATCCAAAAGTCTTTTTAAAATGATGCTTCTTGTCGAAAAAATTCAGATTGAAACCCACTAACTCTTTATTAAAAGATAGCCATCGAAAAGAAAAGTAAAGTTAATATGTTCGATTAAATTAGATTGAACAATAGATTATTGCATTAAACACAGTTTGTACAAAATATAATACAATTAGCAACTTATACATATTTTGCACCGCTAAATATGATCGATTACATCTATTCACGTAGCAAATTGAAGTACACGCACACACGCATATAAAAATGCACCGACAAAAATTCTCATCGAAAGCGTTAAGTGTAAACACAGAGCAAAGTATATACAGATACACGCGCGAGAGAGCGTTAATTGAGAATGCGGTTATAATAATATCGTTAACCCATCACCCATCACCCATCACGGTCTGGTAAGCTCGCGCGCGACGACTTATTAATCATATGACAGCGCATCAATCCGCAACGATTGACGAAGTACGTGTTTACCAAAGTCAACTATGTATGGATTGGATACTAATAGAGAACGAATGGGAATAGTAGCAGCATCAACCCTCCGTGACGGTACACACATTGAGGATTGCATTGAGGCTCTTTAGTATGGACGAGAGAACACCACGCGGCAGCGGTGGCAGCAGCAAGGCTGGAATGCCGTCGGCGTAAACACGCGAGAGAGTAGAGCCAGCCGCCGCATCCTCGACCGTGACCTCGTCGCAACCTCATTAAACAGCCTGCGTACACATACACCGACAGAGACGCAGATAGGGCTCTCTCTCTCTCATTCTCTGTCCACGATCGATTCACGCCCTCCGGCATGTGCATACATATACACGCACTTACTGCAGAAAACATACATTTACACCCCAATAATTTCGAAGGGACGACTATTTCGAACACACTCCACGCGACAATTCATTACGATACATTTACTATGTCGCTGCGTGTTTGCAGCTTATGTTTGATATATATCTTATATATGTATTAGCGTCGGAATAATATGCCACACGATATTATTCCCTTGTGTTTACAGTTTCCCCCGCTCGTCCTGCTTCAGAGCTGCAGCACACACACACACACATATAGAGATGCGCATACATTATAACCAACGTGTCGGGCATTTAATGTAAACACCCACCAGGCGCGCGCGTCAAAGTGGTCAATGACCTATATTTGTCTCGTATACTATCGATTATTCTAAATTATGTTTTCTATATCAATGAAATCGAAGACTTATACGTATATAGGAATCGAATATTGCCGCTATGAATGAAGCATAACGGCTGATCAAATTGAATTCGTCGTTTTCCCAGCGGGACGCAAAAGGCGCGCGAAAGGATAAAATGACGTTAAATGCCGAGCTGCAAGTTCCACCAGTGTCACGGATAATCGAGGCGTTAAATACGCCACGATGCAATTAAACCCGAGGCAAAATGGGCCTATTACTATACAAAACGCCTCCACTCTAACCCCCCCCCCCCCCCCCTCGATAAAGATGCGGTTCTGCGCTTGCCCATTCAATCTTGCCGCGCTTTATCGTCGTACTTGCGGAGGCCCTATTGTCGATTCCTTATACCTGTGATTCTTGACGTGAGACGTCATTCTCTTCGGCGAGAATTATCATTGTTTTATTGTTGACACGGTATAGTAATGGATTTGCAAAACTTCATCTGGTGTTTTTGAACTCGGGTAAGCAAACGTATCCCATTCTTTTTCTATATCATGCGATGCTAAAAAACACTACTAGCATTTACAATAAATCACTTGCTAAAGTCTAGACACGACGAAAAAAAAACATTGAAAATCCATACGCACAGGACAAAAACAAACAATAACCCGTGGGCTCCCTCTCTCGTCACACTCGCAACGATATAAAAGCCGCGTGTAGTTTAGCTTTCTAAAAGCCGCTGGGTGCAACAAGTGCGCACACACACACAAACGTAACAGCCAATCGTGAAAAAAAAAGGCCAGCCGCGAGGGAAAACGAATCTTATTGCCATGTGTATGTATGTATGTATGTGTGAAAAAAAAAAAAGGGAAAACAAGAGGCGAGTGCGAGTGCGAGAGAGAGAGAAAGATAGCCGTGGGGGAGTATATAGTAGAGGAGAGGCAGTAAAAAACGAAAGTGATATGCAGCCCTAAACTGCAGCAGCACGAAACGCGAGTGCGAATAAATCTCTCTTTGCCGGGACTGCTGCTGCTGCTGCAGGTGCAACGAACGAACACGAAAAGAGAGGAAGAGAATTGAAGGGGAACAGTCGATCGGTTTGCCCTCGACGTCATTGGATATACATATACATATATATACGTATATAACGTATGTGTCACATGTACGCGCGCTATAAGGATGCGCGCAAGCGGGTCACGAGGAGAGAGATCTTCGACTTTATCGAGTGACGTATTTCCCCTCCACGTATACATATACATATATACACACACACCTCCTGATCCCTCCGTTGCACCTGATGCTTTATTCAGTGTGTTCGACCGCCTCGTGCGATATATACGTGTATAATACGCGTGCGTTCGTCTGGCTTATTTGTATCTATCGATAAATTGTTGGCGGTTTTAGAATTGTTGCGGTGTCGATGTTAAATTTATGTGCTGAAACTTATGTTCTTCCATATTTTACAATACTTGGGTTACGTGTGTCGTTTAGTTGAAATCCAAATAGAAAGATTTCAGTGGAAACGCTCTAATCACTCGAATCACTTGTTAGTATAGACTAGCGCTGTCCGAGCCCGCTTCGCGCGCATTATTTCTGCTTTTTTGTAAGCAATTGACTAAATTAATTGTCTATACCGCTTAAATAAAATAAGACGTTTGGCAGCGATTAGTAAAATTCT
>JAWWMK010010142.1:0-74969 GCA_035047105.1 Galeopsomyia nigrocyanea
TATATATATATATAATAAATAAGCATCAAATGCAGCCAAAGATGCTTTTATCTAGCGTCCACAATCGGCAATGAGTAATGAATGCCTGGTGGGGCTTTTGTGAAATGTTCATCTCACAGAATTTCATTACACAATTTTGCACCTTGCAGCCGAGAGTCTTATTGCGCAAGATTCGCGCACACACATACACACACACGTGTATACGCACAACTCTCCGACGTAGCATTGAAAAGTTCGCGCGTCTATTTTCCAAGCTGCGCTTGAGCAACATATTCTTCTTGCTCTCTCAAAAAAAATAAAATAAAAATTATCGATACGGAAGAAAATAAAGCAAAAAAATCGAGAGATAAAGCATATCTCAAATGTACAGCCACTGCAGCGTCGGCGATAATTTAGGATGAAAAATTCAATTTTATCGTATCTCAAAGCTCATCTGGAGCATGAATGAAATGCCGTTGTGAAAAGTTCACTTTCCGCGTGTATTTACGTGTTTAATGATAACCAACGAAACTCAAAGAGTTGGAAAGCAAAATTTCCGCACGTGCGCGCATTCGTCGATTACAGTGATTGCAAAGCTCACGTGTCAGCAGTGTAGATGAAAAAAAAACTTTTTTTTTTCTGTCGGAAGTCGGAAGGAAAGAAAAACTGTTTATACTTGACAGTGAACGCTTCATGCTGCGATGCACTTTGGACTTGTACTATCGACCGATAAATCGGCAAAATTATTATTGTCGAGGTTGAAGTGAAACTTGTTGATATCGATTGATTGTATGATTTTTTTAATAGTCGATATCCATAAGGGAGTAAACTTTTTTCAACAATTCATTGTATATAACATTCGTCTGCGAATAATGGAAAATTTAATTAATAACGAGCAAGCTTGCAACAACAACAAAAAATTGAGAAACATCCTTTCGATAGCGCAAGCGGCAATAAGATTAAAGCGCAACGATATCAAATTACAAAATTAAACAGTAGCTCTTTTTGTGCAACTTATAATAAGGCATCGCCGCCTCATTTATCGAATCAATTTTCCACGATGTAGTGTTGTTGCATTATATCCCATAGTTTGCAACCGCGCCAAGCCGCGCTTCGCGATGGCACAATAAAACGATTTATCGCCGGATTTCAATTTTATTATATACCTTTTGCGAGCCGCGCTCTTTTTTTGCGGTTGAATTATATAGCCTATTAATGAAATTAGATTGAGAAGGAAATTATTAAAGTGCAATCGTTACGCCCAATTAGCTTTGATATGGGAGAAGGAAAAAAAATCTTCCTAATTCTAAAATGAAATTTTTTTTTATTTGGGTCATGGACCAGTTATTTAGTAGAATTTTGCGATATGCCGCTAGATCAGTTCGAGAAAGCAGTCAAACACGTGAGTCCTTTCTTGATATTAAGCTGAGGCAAATACGTTTGACTCTATGACATTTCGTTATTTATTTGAGATAAGTCAATTAAACATTCAAGCGAGTCAATTTATTGAAACCTGCCGATCAAATGTGATTTTCGTGTTTTTATAATAATTAAAGATTAATTTTTTGTGTATCATGCTTGACGTGTAAAAAATTCATTATATAGCTTTTGTTATTCAACGAGTTGCAATCTCTTCTTGTATATCTCAAACTTTGTTCATTTTGGTGAATAATTAAAAATAAAAAAAATAATGAAACCGAAAATATATGTTAAGTTTCTCTTAGCGCGCTTATTTTCGGATTACCGCCGCGAAAATCGAGTCGAATGTTAAAATCTCCGTTTAAAGTCGCCAAGCATATCAACGACAATCAAGACCTACAACGTTTCACCGCGCGCCACTATAAAAGCAATTCGAGATAAAGATCGGCGACAGTCGACAGTTGTATATAATACATCCATCCGCGAAGACAGAATTAGCCCGCACGTAGAGAAGAAATTGACAAATTTAGAGCAGTGTTTTCCAACACTCTCAAACCTTTTGCGCGTATATGCACTTTCTTTTTATTTTATTTTTTTTAATTTTCTTCTTGTCATCGCGAACGATGATACGATGAAAAGCAAGCAAGGAGTCATTACAACAATGTGGTGAAATGCTTGCGACGTTCGTCCGTTATCAAGGCAGTAGAACTAGTTTCTTCGTGCTGCACTGTTTTTTCGAAAGTCGCATTGGACGCTGCCTCGGAAGTGCAGTATATACACACACACATACACACACACACACACACACACACACACACACACACACACACACACACACACACACACACACATACACACTTGCGCCGGTTATGAAAAAGCTTGGTTGCATCGGTTGTGTGTATTCCGGCTTAGAGAGGTCGTTCCTTCGTTTTTTTTTTTCATTTCGTTAACTAAGCCGGCAACAGTGCGTAATATGAAAACTTCTTTCGTTGGTAGTTGTACATATAGCGATAATCATCTTCACTTCTTTTACATACAAAACGCGAATTTCCGATTGCATATGAAAACCCGCTCGAGCTCGTTTGTTTAGCCGCGTGGAGTCGTGTATGAAGTAATCACCGTCATGAAAGTAAGAGTTTTATTTCTCCGAAAGTAAAAGTAAAACTTGCCGGTTATACGTATCATTGAAGTAATTCATATTTCATGCATGGCTCGCGCTTATATCTCCCGTTCTTCTCTTTTCTTTTTTTTTTAGACTTTCTTCATCATCGCGAAGAAGTAGGTTATTGTGATTCGAAATTTTGCACACACACACACACACACACACACACACACATATACATCAAGCGAGCTGCACTCTCGTCTAATAGACGTAAAATTCAATTGTGTGCTTCGCTCGGCACGCGCGTGCACACATCTGAAATTGTAATTTTCATTACCGTGCATCGCCACTTTCTAATAAACAATGCACCTTTGGCCATCATCAGTGAAGAAAAAGAGGAGAAAAGAGAAAGAGAAAAAGGACGCAACGAAAGATGTCATAATATGCAATATTTACTCGCGACCTTCTCATCTTCACACTTTAAAAGTCCAAGTAAAGCCAAAAAATAAAAAAAAATAAAAAAAATGAAGAAGCTTACACCGTGTAAGAGAGAGAGATATTAGCCTCGGATGCTTGGAAGAATATAAAAATCGAACTGCAGCGGTAGCTCGGATTGCGAATACGCGCACACACTTGCATGCAATTAAATCTTGCAAAATGGCGCGTAACGTTAATTAAGACGCGAAATTTAAAGCAAAAACTGAAAGTAAAAATGAGTCAAGGTTAATTCTTCGGTGAAAATTGCATATCTTTTTGTTTTTTTTAAATCGGAGATTATCGTTGTTAAAAAAAAAAGATTGCCCAACCTGATCGCTATTATCAATTTGAAATCGAACGCGAAATTTCACCGATCGAGTGAAGAATCGTGTCAAGCGTAACGTGTTTATTGTGCAACGAAGAAATGTCGAGAAAGAAGTTTGCTCGTTAATTTTTTTTTTTGTCGCAAACCGAAATCTCCGCGAGAAGAAGAAAAACTTCGCGGCTTGGTAGAAAACGTTGTAAACGCTCAAGAAAGTGCGTACGTTGTACATATATAAATACGAAAAATCATTTGTGCGCAGGCGCGCGAGTACGTGTATACGTGTTTGTGCGAAATTGATGTAATATTTACATAATACCAATAAAAGTCGCACGCGCTCGGCCTGGCTCTTATATCATTGTCTTTGAAAGGTCTCCGCATAAACGCTAGAAAGTCAGTCCTTCCAAAAAGCCAACGTAAAGATAAAATTAATGCACACACACACTAAGTAAAGAAAACTCACCGGTAATCCTATATGTTACACCGCACTTACAAACAAAAAAAACCTCAGAATCCTTGATCACTTGAACAAACAAAACTCAACAACGAAGAGAAAAAAAAACAAAAGAGCAAGTTTGCACACAAAAACAATTGATCAAAACAAAAGGAAAAGAACCAAAAAGAAAAACACGCGGGGTAGGTCGTAAAGTTCGAATTTTCCCGCGTGGTTGCAGCGAGTGTTTGCGCGCGAAAATCCGCGCACTCACTGTCGGCTCGTGTCGGTCGTCGGCGCTCAACTGGCCGTCTGACTCGGTGCCGCGAGTTTGGTCCAAAGGAGCGTTCACCGTGCCGATCGCGCTTTGCTGCTGCTGCTGCTGCGCTGCTGCTGCTGCCCAAGTCCAAAGCATCGAACAGAAGGGAAGGGAGAACGCACACGCGGCGCAAAGCTGTTTCGCTCTAAAGTGGGGTAATATTCTTACTTACTTACGCCCGAGAAAGAGAGAGACAGATACTCAACTATATATTCCATCACTACCAATGGAGAACGGACGGACACTCGCGAGTTTTTTGCTGATTTTCGAGGAACTTTGAAATTGGGTCAGTCACCTATTTTTTGCGGTGGTGAAGGATTGCCGTCAGGACTTTCGGAGAGGTTGGGATTTATTTCAATTGGAGTATTTGGGTTGACGCAATGGTTGAAAAATAAAAATAATCAAAGAAGAATTTTCGTCAAAAAAGTCTTAATAGATTTTTAATCGTTTTTTCTGAAAACGCGAAGTAGCGGTTATTTTGAGAAAATTCATAAGTCTTGAATCAGAATAGTTGGAAAAATCGTTGAAGTTAATTATTCATTAGCTCAGTTGAGAAAAAAAAAATAAGATATCCATCAAGAACATGAAGTTCACATCAACTATGAGGAAAAAAAAGCTTTCAAAAATTAAAACGGAGTACCTAATAACGTCCTAAGTGAAGCCTTTTAAGAGAAAAAAGAAGAAAGTGCCGGAGAAGGAAGAAGAAAAAAAAGCGACAGACGAAGGTTTGGGTTTTTTTTCTTCGGTCGGTAAAGGGAAAAATGGAACAGGTTCCTCGTTAGAACGGTACATTTCGGCAAGTGGACTGTCCCTTTTACGCGTCTGGATACACGTGGGAGATTGTCTCTCGATTTTACCGAAGGTCAACCCTACTGGAATTCACTTCTCTATATACGCAATTCGAACGAGTGTTTATATAATATGCCGATCTTATCTACCAGTTTGACTTATAACAGTGACAAAATTTAAGTGAAAACTTTGGGTAAAAGCTTCTTCCTCTCCGAATTTTCAGCTACTGAAAATTCGTATTAATTGTTGATTTATCAATTAAGTACGATGATACGTGCTATTCAATCAAAGGAAATACCGGCGTAGTATGAATTTAAAATGAGACGCTCAAATCGCGGAATTTTTGTAAATCAGTTCCCTATAGTAACTTACAAAAATCCACACGTGAATGAGATTTATTGGCAATCGAATATTCGCTGTGAATCCATAGCGCGCGTTTCTGGAATTTCTAATAACGGTCGATAATGAGAATACGCGTACTGGCCGATTTGGATACTTCTAAATATACACTCTGCCTTTCACACTTCCCCAACTATACAACCAGTTTTTCGTTCCGATTTTTCCTTTAAAAAACATTTCTTAATTCGATTTTAATGTATCAACTACGAGAGATTATTGAAATGTTGATTCACGATATTAGTTGTTGAGTGTTACAAAAATTTTATTAGGGTATAAGATTACGAAAATCAAATTTATCGCTCGTTAAATTAATTACTGGACGGATATGCATAAAATAAATTGATCAGTGAGTCATGTGCAATAAAAGGTATATTCTGAATTGAAAGATAAATGCGTATACACATCGAGTTTCGAAATCGACATTTAGAAGAAAGAATCTTTAGAAACCGATTGTCGTTATATTACCACGATATTTGATCAAAAAGTCAATGGTATAAAGAAATCACTTTACAACGGTACTTATTGTAAAATAATTTTCAAACAAACTCGCCGAGAATTAATTGAGGAAAGTACGAATCCATCAAAACAAAGCATTATACCACTGGACAGACTTTTGTAGAAATCAGTATAGCCGCAAGAGTTCATCGATGTCGCGCACTCAAAATAAACAAGACAGTTTGCCACATCGGTTGGCAATAAATAACGCGCTGCGCAAAGTGTATCGGATGAATTAAAAGAAAAAAAAATTGTCGCGCGTGCTCTTTTGTGACAATCGCGCGCGCGAGGTCAATGTTCCGCGCGCGCTCCGAGGCGATAATCATTTCGAGCAAAAATCGGTGCGGGAGTTCATTATAGCGACTGTCACTTGCATTATGCGCGCATAGCCTTGAGACGAAAGGGGAGGCGACGCCGACCATTAGCGCCTCGTAAATCCAAAAGTGCAGTCGCGATTTGATAACAATGCTACTTTAATTGTTTACCACTTTGCGCGTATGTAGGGAGACTTTTTCGTGCAAGCTCGTATGACGAGGGTGAGCACGAGTGAAGTGTTACTTTCGGCCGAGGAATTTTATTGACGATCTGTTAATTATGCAATGAGAGAAAAGTATATATAGTTCCGACATGGTTTTTTCTTTTTACTTTGATAAACTGTTGAAATCATAGATTGAAATGATGATACGGAGATGGTTTACATATTGTTATATATATGCAATTGTTTAATGTAGTGATGTTCACGTTTATGTCTAACCTTTCAGTTCAGTCACGCCATTCAATCAATTAATATTAAATATTATTTCATAAAAGTTCTCTCCTTATTCATTCAACGTTCTACATATACAACACAATATATGAAAAATTACATTGATGTTTATTAATGAGTTCATGCAAATTGAACAAGAAATTAAATTTTTTAGATAGACTGCCAGCTATGATAATTCAAATCTACTTTTTTTGCAAAAGAATTTTTTACACGATTTGAATCAAATTCAAAGATTTCCAAACAGAACTCAATCAATCCGTAATTCCATGACTTAACAACAGCGTTCGCGTCACGCTTCCGAACAAAAAGAAAATGGAAACACGTAATCGTCACCTGGCAAAAATCCCGCAGATCCGTCAAATCATCGCCGGGAAAGAAGCTGATGTACGATTACGTGGACGTGTAATTATCAATAATACCGAAATTAACGACAATTTCTACGTAGCCACCGATTTTACATTTTGCCACATGTATGTGCGCTTATTATTATTATTTTTTTTCTTTTCTTCGCTCTTGGCGCAAAACCTTTCTCGTACGAGAGTGCATCGTCCTTCTTTTAATTCGAACCTTTCACTCTGTTTCTTGAAGAGGAAAAGAATGGACTTTCGTATCAGGTGTAATCGTTATTACGCTCGATTGCAGGTAATTTCAAAAATGATAATATGTTCACTACGGATTGAACTTTACACGCGAAATGGAATTAAATTTACTGTCAATAAAATATAATTGAGTTCAAAATGCTGATAACTGAGTTGATTGGCTGACGATAAGAGTGAATTTTTGTAATGTAAATTCGATGTTTGGTGAGTGCAGGTTTAAGAATTATGTATGCAGAGGGGACAGAAGAAAGTATTGACAAATGAAACCTGTCAAAAGTGTGAATTTTAACGCGAGAAATGCGAAGATAAAAGTAAAGCGACACGAAAACCTTGAAAAAAATAAAAAATACGGAATTTGTTTAGGTCACGAACAAATTTTGCTCATCATCCGTAGGAATAGCGTCAGAAACAAGTTTGCGCCGTTTTTAAAATTCATCAACCCGTGGATTGGAGCTATAATTGTTAAAACAAACATCTTCAAAAGGGAGAATATCTATGCTAAGGTGGATGACCAGCGGACACCAAGTTAAAATGTGAAAACTCTTATTTGTATTTTGCCTCATAAATTGTTAATGATGCGTTGAAAAATGTAAAAAAAAGATAGATTGTCAAAATTTAAGAATGTTTTTACCGCGTATCAGAAGAATTTTGGATCCTACAAAAACATGATCATTAAACAATCGTAAAACACCGAAACTAGAAAATTATTTGAATATTTTGTGTTTAGTATCTCATGCTTAACCCTCATATTATACCTTCTATTTTTTTTAATTGTTCCTTTAATGTTTCACACTTCTTTTATTATATTTCATTAAAATCGCTTACATTTTTATCATTCACATTAAGAACTTGTCACACTTCATACATGGCTACAAGAAAAAAACTAAAATGACAATAAATTTTCAAAAACATCCCATTAAGTTTCATTTTTCTTATCTTTACAATCCGAAAAAAAAGAGAAGTAATCAAATCACACAGCCATACTCAAGCATATCACAAAATTTACAATCTCATTTTTTTACTCCATCGCCAATTTACACTTATTGCAGCTCCTTCCTTTTACTCCCAATTTTGCTCCCATCCTCTGCCGGCAGAAAAGGGCATTGAACCGTGTTCAAAACGATCAAAGCCAAACTTTACTTCCCTTTCTGCATTCCCCGCTAAGTTTTATATCTCGTTTTCGAAACACTTTAATCTCTTTTTCGGACCTCTCTTCTCTGTTTTATTTCATCCTTTTTTTCTCGAGCTGTTCACCTCAACCCTTTTTGGGGCTTCCCGTCATTCCATTACAAGATCGCATTCAACCTGTTACAAGGAAAAAAGTAAAAATAAAACAACACGTTAGTTACGATGGTCCCATCCGAAAATCACACGTCACGAGTATCGTGCGCTACTCAATTAACATTCTAGATTGTCTTTCTTTTTTATTAGGAATTTTTTCCTTGTTTGCTGCTGATAATCTTTCGCAGTGACGAACTCAAGTTTCCCGGGTTGTTCGGAAGAAACGTATGTCGATTTTTGTTTAACTCGAAAACACCATGGAAAAATAAACTGTTTTTTTAGTATCGATTAGGAGTAATAATGATATCATCTAGAGAGATACTTGTCACTAATTTCAGTGGAAATATCTTACACGTAATATTTCATTTACATCTAATTAATCTTTTTCTCATTTACACATTGTAATCGGACAGCAGGTGATAAAAATTTTTTTGCACCAGCTATTACGAACGTACGGAAGAAAAAAGTCAAATCTTTTACACAACTTGTCTTATATGCTACTATAATTTTCAAAAACATTGAATTCCATCTTAGAAAATTTGCTCGTCATTTGTGACACCGCAATTAGTGCTTTGAATTGGTAATTTAAATTGAAAAATCTTATCTAATGAAATGATAAGTTTTTTTTCTAATCTCGTTTAGATCGAGAGACGATCACATTAAAAGAACTTTTTTGCCACTTTAGCAAAACATACATCGTCTCTGATGAAATTTTCATACGTGAAAAAAGCACGATTTTTTATTTCATGAAAAATATCGAACGACATGTGTCAAAACTTTTAGTCATCTGCATAGTCAAGGTCGTCTTTTACAAATCTTTCATTCAAGATATCTAAATATCAAAAAGACAGTTTTTTCTCCTCGAGGATTCCGGACAGTCATCGAACACGAGCTTCCGATCAAGGTTAAATTTCGAGAATCTATAAATATCGTTCTCAGAACTAGAAATCAAATTGCAGAAAAAAGCAAAATCGGCAAGCTCCGCGCGCGCGCGCGCGTCACAGTGAAAGTCTCGATATAGCATATTGGCGCGAAACGTAAGTCAGTGGAGACTACAATAGTCACGGCCCGATGCATCCCTTTCATTACGAGAGGACGTTGTTTCTTTGCATTCTTTTTTTTTTCATTGCAATATCGCAACTGATATACAATCAACAAAGGAAGTTCCAAGGCAAATTTACAGTTTCCGTTGATCTATATTTACAAAATATATTACGTCTCTTTGTGAGGTAACAACGTGTTCATAAAATCGCGATACATAACTAAATACCCTGTTCGTTATAAATCTATACGAATGTTGTTAAGGCTGTCTACACTAAATATCCATTAGAGATAAATTCCAATCGCGTGAAAATTGTGCGTATATACGTGCAAGGTCCGCAAACATCCTGTTGCGAAAAAACTTGAGCGTTCGCGCAAGGAAAATTGAAAGAGAGAGAGAGAGAGAGAGAGAGAGAGAGTTGTTGGCCAATCGCGAACTGGATTTTTCACGTGAATTCACAATCTTTGGCCGCGACCCTGTCGCGACAAATGTGTGAATGGACTCGCGAGGATATTTCTTTTCGAACGCGCAGGTTTGTTGAACTCTTTTTAGGTGAACGGGAGATTCGGTTTTTGATTAAACGGTCAATATAACGCGAAGGATGTTTTTTGGTTGACTTGTCACATGTCAAGAAAGGATGACGACTGCTTATGATATTTTTTTATTTAATTCAAATGATGAGATATTTCATTCATTTTTTATGATTTATGATATTTACCTTTTCAGCTAAAATCATTTCACCGATTAATCGCTAATCTTGTGCAGTGGGTTTTATGGCGCTGTAAAATTGTTAATAGATGTAAAAATTATCATCCAATAAACCGGTTCCCTTAAAATTTGCCGATTTCTAAAACATTTCTATACACTTAGAGTTGATATTTCCAAAAGAACATTTTATTGTTCATTTGGCAGCTCGCTTTGGAGATAAAAATTTGATTGGAATGAAAAAAAAAATGAAACATAAATTCCGGATAGTTTTTTTCACAAAATTTTTATGCAAAATAAAATATTTCAGAATTCTTTTCATAACATTCTTAATATTCATCATAAAATGAACAAAAGAAATATTTGATAAAGAAATTTTTATAGGTAAAAAAATCGGTTAAACGTGCATATGTTATCAATTTACTCAATACTAAACCTTAACTGTACGTGACTTTTCATTAATGCTTTGCAGTACATAGATTAACTTTTCAAATTTCCTAAACTAAACGCAATAACTTGTTCTTTTTATCCAGTAAACTATGGTTTGCAATCTCGTATAAGCATTAAAAACTCATAAAGCAAAATATACTTTGTCGCGACCTTAATGTATAGCACTTTTTCCAGTCTATTCAATTCGCTACAGTGCACATGAAATGAAACAACCTTTATGATGTGCTTTGTTAATCGCCTTCTTCTGTATCGAGCATCCACTTTCGAAAGCGTGAATTTTTGCAAATTCACAGGTAAAGGAGCCGCTTGTAATATATGTTTAGCAATATAAATTGAGAGCCATACTTTTACAAAATTTTGTTAGAACATGTTAATGGATGGTCTGTATATCTTTCAAATTACGCAAAGTATCGAAATAACGTAATTATGATAATTTATCTGATTGATATTCTCATGCGATACATTATTTGATCTAGATTTCACAAAAAAATATCGATGCATTTGATTAATCGATAAGCGTATTTGATTGAAAAATCAATCTCATGCTAATAGCAGTTTCCGCAAGTGTGTAAGTTCGAGTTTTATATGAATTTCCTACGTTAAATAGCTCATTTTCTCGGGAAAAATGCACACAAAAAATCTCAATCTGCATACGATATCTCGGGATATTCATCTCAATCTAATTAGCGTATTTCGTCTCTTCGTACAAATAATTTCGTTTTAAAAAAGATTTGCAATCATTAATATTGATACAATTGTATGTACAAAAACTTTGAAAAATTATATTAGGTACAAATTACAAAAATGTGTTTCACATTTACAAAATCTTGAATAATAAGATAGTATTCTTAGTAAAACCGAATTCTTCAACTACTCCTCCGTGTCTGAAGCTCGGTGCAAGTGATATTTCTTTCAGCAGATTTTCATTGAAAATACTTATTTTACGAATGCATTTATACTTTAAAACATAATTCAAACTAGTGTTTATTTGATAACATTGTCGTTAAATATAAATCAAATAACGGGTTTTTTCATGATTTGCTACAAAAGTATAAATCGGTAGACAGCTAGATGTATCGAAAAAAATTGTTTTTAGCTTATAAATCGCTGCTCTCTATACTCAACAGAAAGCTTTTTAATTTTTTCAAGGCAGAGTATTAAGTTTAGGCATGATTGTTGTATTCTTATTTTATCGTGTAAAAATAGAACTTGCATACTCGCTTAAAATAAATACCAAATCATCAAATTTGCTACATAACAAAATATTTTTTTAGTAGGCTGTTAATAATTGTAGAAGTTTCTGGGCCGTTTAGTTTACGGCAATTTGCTTACTCACTTCAATCGCAATGCAACGTCGCAAATATATAAACAAAAACAAATAAATATTTTCCCCTCTGGTCATTTGTTATAAATTATGATTGATCTATGATAAAAAAAAATTTAACGATAAAACATTGATAAAATTTATCGGTAATTGTTAATTTATAAATAATAACATTCATGTAAATTCATGTCAAGCAGTCAAATATGAAAATAAGATTTTTATAATAAATGCGAAACACTCAAATTATAAATTCTACGGTTATCAGTTGGAAAATCGATCAAAATTTTCAAGAAAGTCGAGGCCGTTGATTTCATATATATCCTCTCTCTCTCTCTCTCTCTCTCTCTCTCTCTCTCTCTCTCTCTCTCTCTCTCTCTCTCTCTCTCTCGTTTTCTTTCGGCGGGGGATCGCTTGTGAAACTTCCGGCGGCTAGCGTTCGGTCAATTATTGTCTTACCGTAATAATGCGACTATGTTAACGTCCTAATGATATATCGCGAGTGTCGGTGTGTGTGTGTGTGTGTGTATGTGTGTGTGTATGTGTGTGTGTGTGTGTGTGTGAGCGAGTGAGTATACATACATCGCGATCAGAAATTTTCCAGTTCGTGCTACTGAAGATTGCGTTAGCATGGGAGAGAGAGAGAGAGAGAGAGAGAAAGAAAGAAAAAAAAACCGTGCGATGAAGCCGCCTTGCACCGTTTCTGTTCGTATTACGATATGTCGGATTTTAATTATTGACGACATGCCAATGTGTTTTAAGGTCGTGGAAAAATAGCGTATGTTCTATCGATTTGTGCTCTGATTTTTTTTTACCACCCGTGCAAACTAGAAAATATATGTTATTTGCCATCGAGTTGATTTTTATAATGACGAAGGAATGCAAAATTGCTGCGTTGATGGCTTGGAGTATTTCTAGCAAAATATCAATTTTTAATAAATTATGCATGTATTTTACAACGCGTAGTATTGAAAATTTGCCTCAAATTTGTATCTTGAAAAAATATATATTATTGTTTTTTTTTCGATCACGCTAACATCGTGATTACGCAGACACAAACAATGATATCTGTCATTGGATGGAAATTGGACAAACTGATGTGTTTTCCGTTTGTTATGATAACGTAAAAAACTGAAGGTAAATATGTTTCAAAGAAATTTAGATTCAATACTATTCTATTAGGTACATCTAGTCCTTTCCTAAGAGATAAGAATGAAAGATTGAACGCTGAAGATGACAATTTTGAAGAACGAACTAAGTAGATCGAAAAGAATTATCTTATTGACAAATCATTAAATTTGTATTTACAACTCAATTTGGTCATACTTAATTTAGTTTATCTTGAATAAGACGATTTGCCAAGAATTCTTTTGAATTTAGTAAGTGAAACTTTAAAACTCATCTACAGACGCATCAATCTCATCACGTACCTCGTAGAAAAAAAAGTTTTTATCTTCAACATCAAGAGAGCAAAAAAATAACAAATTCACCTCGCGAATCTCCGCGTAACAGCCCATACAATTCGTATCGTGTGTACGCGCGCAAAAAAAAGAGCGAAATAAAAACAAGACTTACTTTCTTCACAGATCCAAATCTCAAATGTTGTCCAAGCGGGTGATGCACGCGACACACAGTAAAAAAAAAATTTCAGTTGCGGCACGTACACTTTCACGCGACAATATCACTTGGTCCTTGTCAGATTTCCGTCTACTCTGCGCTTCACTTTCTCTATGAGGTTCTTTTTAATACTTATATACACTCGCAGAATGTTCAAAAAAAAAAAAGCTCAGTAGCGCGTCGAAGCTCTCGCCCGTGCGTATCACTGAAAAATGAAGTGGTAACGCCGAGGCAGCCGAGCTATATGGCGAGCGCTCGCGTCATTGGAAGTCGCGCAAATAATAAAAGGAGACGACGGCCAAGAAGAAGAAGAGAAAAAAAGCGGCGAGCCAAGATGAGAGAGAGAGAGAGAGAAAGAAATCATACGCGTGCACGAGAGATAAAGTGAAGTAGTGGGGCAGAAAGAAGGTGCGCTTGACCTTTCGGATGCATATAATATATGCACGTGAAAAGGGTTTCGTGCAGTCGCGTGCGAATTTAATGGCGGACAATATTGGATACAAGGGGTTGTATACAAATTTTCGAAAGTCACATACGCCGAGATGGACTTCGCACAAACAAGTTTTTTTTTTTCGTGGCAATTTATTGACAGAATACGCACTTATCAAAACAAGCGTTTAGGAGAGTCATGTTTTGAGAATTGTTTTAGTCATCCGGGTGGGTTATTCAGAAATTATCCGGACGGAATTATTGTTTATTCCAATTGATTGATTGTCGTTATATTGCGGCGTATTTCCAAGTTTGATGAATACGTAGTACTGATGAAATTGTCAGATCGCCTTATTGCAGACAAATGAAGACTTTTAAATAATTAAACATTATAACAATTAAGTTCTCGTTAATGAAGTACACAAATAGTTAGACTATAATTGTTGTATATTTAAAATTTCTTTAGACAAAAAATAATGGTAATTCAATGATATTATGTCAATATTGACACATAACATAATTGTGAAGATGTATGTCGAGTACATGCAGACTATCAATCACAATCTCTGAAAGTAGTCAAAGCATTCGCAGAAGAGAAAAATAGTTCAGTATGTACTCTGGTTATGAACAATACTCAGGCTTATAAGAAATATCTCAATCAATGAAACCTCGACTAATTCCTTCTAAAAAAATTTACAAAGTCTTAGCTATTTATTTTTGAAAAATACAGACAGAAATTTTTTTAAAGTTTCGATTCGTATCGCATATACATAATTTAATTAGGTTTCGGTAAGAAAAATTACAAAATCATTATGTAATAAACATCCTATAGCAAATTGATCACAAATTACAAAGGATATTTCACGATAATTATCAGATAAAAAATAATTCCATAATTCATATCCCGGCAATAAATTTAATAAAAGTATCATAATAAATGTGGGACTAACCCGGACATCTTAAAACATCTTTGAGTTATTGACAATATCATATATACATACTCTGAGTGCGGTAAAAAAACTTGCTACCAGCCGGAGCCATTTTCAGTGCATATGCCTCGAAAATTTGCACACAATCGGTTATTCCTGGCAGCCATATTCGAAACGTTGTAAATGGAAAATTTCTGTAACGAGCAATATTCTTAATATGTTGTATACTGCAAGAACCTTGGGCGAGGCCATCGAAATGAAAGAGTTCTGGGTTAGTGCACCTGCAATTATTTTCAAATTTGACCGTACTTTAAGATCGCCTTGTATGCTGATCTTGAAGCAACTGACAAACAAAATTCACCCGATAATAAAAAAGGCGAACCCGAAAAATTGTTCATTTAGTCATTCGTGCACGTGAATCCCCTCGCAAAATGCGTAAGAAATAATACGAAATTACATTGAATATTTTGTAAACCAATATTTAGCTACAATTTCCTCAATCGTAATTCTTCCGCTGAATAATTTCTTTTTTACTCGAACTACATACATGAAATTCCCACTCAGAGTCTAAATTTATTAGATGACTTGTTTGTTTTTCTCAGTACACACTGCATCTCGTTCAAAAAAATTAATAATGATTAAAAACGCAAATTGGAAAATCAGTAATCAAATTGAGAAATTCATGATCAGTCATAGAAACAAGACTAAGACTCCTGTTCCACAAAAACTTTTGACTATCCATATCGCCAATTAATATTCAATTCACTGACGCTTACACTGTTGTAGAATTGAAAATATAAAAAAAATATCAACGGCCGGTTTTATTCCTTTCTTGCTTATTAGCTATTCCTTGACGTTCATCGAGCAGAGGTTCATCTACTTTTTATACTCAACTATCGAGGTATTTAATGCATATTTTTTACTAAACTTATCTTAGAAAGATGTTCCGGATAACAACATTTTTTTATTGTAATTTATAATGAGAAAGTACTTATTAAATCTTTTTTTTCAAAAACTACTTGAAAATCAATGAACCAAGTTTGCGATTACCAATGCAAAAGCTGTTGCTAATCAGTAAAATCCATCCAATATTTAGCGACTTTAACGCCGAATAAGAAAAGTTTTACTACCGAAAGTTCTTTTTGCCTTCCCTCCTATTGACATACAACTCGAGGTTCGAAGAGCTCATTTGGGCAACCATAAACGCCGCCACGAACATTAAAATCGCATTGCCGTGCGAATGGAGGTTTGTTGTCTCTGCGTGGAATTCTCCAGAAAACTGTACCTGTCGGTCAATGTTTTATTGACACAATTCTTGGGAATGAACGAAGTCACTATTCGATACAAAATCCAACAGTTTTTTGCTAACTTTTACCGGAAAACATCGTAATTAGTTTTCCAGCAGCTCGTAATTCAAGTTGTTTTATCGTCAAACGGAAAAGTATCCAATACATTTTAAAATTGTAAGCCGAATACGTACTTGTAATATTGATATGTAGCACATCAATAAAAAATAAACTCAAGGATTATGTGCGTGAGTTAAGACTTTTTAAATCCTATCGATTCCAACCTTGATGACGTGCATTATTGGTGCAAACTTTACACTGGCTCATGGCTTGAATGTAGTTATCAATGAAAACGGTTAAAATTCGTTGAACTCAAGTTTTTTCAGTGATTTGCGTCAACGATCGCAATTTTATTTTATTTTAAAAGCACATTAAAAAACGGTTTAATGACGCAAAATGAAATAATTATCGTATTGAAATAACGTGCAACATTCAAAACCCCTTTTTAACAAAAACATTCCTCGAATGCGCATAACTTGTAACTTACAAAACCTTCTGACATTTTCAAAAATAGTAAAAAGTGTGTATTTTTGAAACTTTATTGCCAATGATTAAACCCATGCTTCTAATAAAGCACTTTCAAAATAGCGTAAAATTTAAGTGAAGCAACCGATATTTAAACTTGGTCAAATGAAGTCAATATTATCAAGTTTGTGGAGCTCTTCACTTCAACACAATCCAAATTTGAGCAAAATCCTGTCAACAAGCAGCTCGATCTGTACGCACGAAGGAAATTCAACGTTTGACGTAGCAATGACGAAGGTAGTAATGCCGGTGATATGCGGCTCATAACGGTGTGGCTTGATACTATAATACACGCGCGCCAGGTAATTTTCGTGGGAGCGACAAAACTGGACATTATGAGGTCGCTATATCTGCCTCTTTGGATGAGTCTCTTGATTTCATATACGTCAGGGATTCCGGCTTTTTGGAAATTTTCGAGTTTACGTTAAAACTAGAATTTTCATTCGATACTGATTAATGTTTACACGGTTCACGGTGTATGTACATTATACTGTCGCTTTATTGAGCTGCTTATGCAATTTATGAATTTTATGGATGGAATGTAAATAGTTATTTTCGATTGGAGTTTTCGAATATTCTTATTCCACAAGATCAATGGCGGTTTTTAGATTTCAAAATGTATTTTTAAAGAACAAAAATAAAGAGTAATTAACAGAAGTAAAGTCATAAAAACCGTTTTCGAAAATGTATCTTGGAGTACATTTTTTAACCATTATCAAGACGTCCGATGTATCAGATTTTTTGCTAGTATACATACTATATATTTGTAATCCACCAATTTACATGAATAAGAATAATTATTAGAGAAGCCAGTAAAAATGTCATCTTTTGTCACTTGGATAGAAAGTGGTAGGTATATACATGGATAATTATTTCAATTTTGAGTGATGACAATTAAAACGTAAAATATATGCAGAAACGTGATCAGCTGATTTATTATCTAAAGTCCGTAAACTACGATTCCTTACAAAACTCGAAATTCCTTAAATTTCTTACAAAGTACATCTAAAAATCAAGTTATGTAAATTAAACGTTCGAATATAATTTACGTCGCTAACGTAGTGACAAATTCTAATCACAAGACTTCCAGGATCACGTTTTTACCCTGACACAATCACGTCAATTGGTGAAGCCATGCTGAACTTGGTCTTTCATTGACAATGAAATCGACAAATGAGCTGTCACTTGAATCTAAGAATTCGATTGCGATCCCAAAAAATATACCAATGGACACACGGGTCTTTAGTCACGTAGTATGGGGAAAATTCATCTTTACCAAGGTGACACTATATTTGCGGTTAAAAACGCAGAAATATGGAAATCGGGAATGAGATGATGATGATGTTGATGATGAAGAAGAAAGAATCGGCGCAGTCTCATGTAACACATCGGTGTCGATCGATCTTCTTTCCGTGTCTGTAATTGCTAAACGACTTGGAGATGCTGTTTTTGTCACTGTTTTTGACAGCTATGTGCTTAAATTTTTCCTTATGCGGATTATAGTCAGACTCGTCCACACGTTTTCAAACGTAACGCATCGTCACGATTTGGTAGTTCTAAATGGCTGAGGAAATTTTATGTTCGCAAGTGACAATTACAAAAATATAAAATGTTTTCTCAAGAATCTATTATTGGACGTTAAAAGCAATATTATTTTGCAAAGACTTTTTTTCTTGCCAAAATGTTTTGGTGAATGTACGATTAATATACAAAAAATATTTTTAATAGTTTTATGTTGGATACTATAAAAACATTAGCAAATTAAAAAAAAAAAGATGTCACGTGAGTGCATTTAAATAAAGAGATGGATAATTAAATATTTCGGGCTTAAATCTGTAAAAAAATATATGTGTGACTTTAATTTGGATAATTGCAATTATTCTATACTGATACATGCTTTTATTCGAACGCGAAATGAATAAGAAATAAGTCAAAAGAAATGGCGACGAGATCGGCGAACTGCACAAATGACGACGCTAATGCTAACTTGAAAATCCACTTTTTTCCCATATGGCGTTGTATTTACGTTTAGAAACGAATCATCAAAACCCTTTCAAATTGACGTCATAAAAATCGGACAAAACAAGTAGTCATCTTGCGTATTCTGCGACGTGCAAAATTTTTTTCCACCCCACTTTTATTGCTGATGTATTCGTTATTCCAAGATATGAACTGTGTGTCGCGTGTATCGATGTTAATGACTTGCTCACGTGTTTCTGATTATAACCGTTAAAATGTATACATAATTTTTTTTTTAATCTTATTGATATTTTGAAATTACTGGAATGATTATTTATTTACAAATGAATATTAATAATTTTTATACTTTTGCATGTAGATAGATTATCGTACGTAATGTATCAAATTTTTAAAATTAATATTTCATAATACATTAAATTTTTAATATAGAATATTGTCGATTTTTAGTCTGTTTGAACACATGTCATTATTATTATTATTATTAACAAAACTTCAAGTTGAAAATACGACCAATTATCGACAGCGAAGTTGAATTGTCTTATGCAATCCATTCAATTTCAAAACCAAATTTTATAACGTTGCTCCAAGCAGAAAGAATATATTAGACAAAGAACCGAAAAAAATCATAAAATAAAGTTCGTCCATCTCTCAATATAGGACAAGATGATCGACGTTTAACGACTACAAACGAGTTGCATTGTCGAAAAAGATCAATGTTACGTCGCAGTTACGTACAAATCTTGACTAATTGAGATTTACAGCAAAACGTTTTAAAACTCTCTTTTCACGCTCACAGTGTGAAATAACGCCTTGTTTATTGTTACAACATCATGAAGAGCATGAACAGATAAAATACGATCTTTTCCGAAATATACATAATGCTCGTTTTATGGAAATGGTTTTTTAACAATGAACAAAATATTCATTTATGAAATCCCGATTCTTTTTGATACAAGCCACAATAAAGGTATTCAATCGCATTGAATATATTGTCAATCAGATGAGTGACGTCAACCCTTTTTTAAAGCTTGAAGTGACAATAAAAAAAAGCTGAAAATACGTCATGCTTATTTCGACTGCTGAAAGAAGTCAACAACAGTTTTGCAAATGAGTAAATGGAAAATAATCAATTGCACGTTAATAAAAACTACCTACGTTGAATTCAACGTTCGCTTACAAGAACCAATTGAATAACAATGCAACTGGAACTTTTAGTTTCAAACAAACACAATGACATATGCAGAAAAACAGCAATCGTTATTAAAACGAAGCAGCCAATATCGGCAATTACTTTGCTTTCTTCCATCTTACACCGTATAGTTGACAAAGCTGTTACGACTGCGCGATAGTAGAAATTAATAAGCTGTCTCACCCGCTAAGTTCAATACCACGCTTATACGTATTGTAAATTGAAAAACTCACCAGTCGATAAGCACGCGCCGCCGCGCTCGACAATTGATAACTCTTGCAATTATATTAATATGATATTGCTAGAGAGAGTTCAAACTCGTATAGCGATGGCAGAAAAATTGCTATCCTCGGTAATGAACGACACCATTGAACTTTTACGCGTGGCAAATATAGCGGCTACATAAACAACAGGAACGTTTCTAGTGCAAAGTCATCAAAGTTGGACAAGTTTGAAAAAAAAAATTTAACAATACCTCAGCACGTCTATTTTATAACGCTGAGAATATAAGGGATTTTGAAATATTTTTTTACATTCCCTGGCAAACAAATAACGACTGTTTGGTCGCTACTAACAGATTAAAAAAAACTTGATTCAACCTGAACTTTCGATCGAATAATGATAAAACATTATTCTCAATAATGCTCTGAGCTTAAGCAAAAATCAATAAAACTATAAATAACGTATAAAGTAAAAAATTGTCTTTATGAAGTCTAAATAACCTAGCGTCATAGCAAGGCGCGAGATCGCGGTGCACAGCTGAATAAAACAGCGAGACCACGTCGTATGGAAGGTGTTAAAAAATTTTATTGAACTGGTAATGGAGATATTATTCATAACAACGATATTTCGATTTTTTAGCCCAAAGCAAAAAAATTTACATTAGTTTTTCTTAAGTTTTTACGACGTTGGTGAAAGCCAAATGACGTTCTTCCTCCTGGGCTCAAGCGGCGACCCCTTGTCAGAGCAGCTTCCGTTTGCACATTTTCCGGTGTAATTTTGCCACGATGTGACATTTCCAGCGCCTGAATGATAGATGGCCCCAAAAATTTATAAAAACATGTTATGAGTTACATAAAAATTTATGTCAATTTATGTTCATAATTTATATTATGAACGTTCCTTTTATTATTCCTAGCACATAGAAAACGATATGCAATCGATAAAAGTTATGAATATATTAGGCAAATTCTGCTTGGTACACTAAAATATATCGCGAAATATTGAAAAAAATCTTTGCTAAAGCAGGTGATGTCCCGTGATGTGTGGTGATAAATGAGGTGTGGTGACGTACAGTGACATGTGAAGAAGTATGTTAAGGTGTGGTGATGTGAGATGAGGTGTGGTGATGTGTAGTGATGCTGCGGTGAGGTGTGCTGTTGTGTAGTGATGTGTGAAGAAGAGTGGTGAGGTGTGGCTATGTATAGTGGTATGTGAAAAGGTTAGGTGAGGTTTATTGTGTATGCATTGTGATATGCAGCGATGCGTGAGGTGTGGTGATGTGCGCTAAGGTGTGGTAATATTTGAGGAGGTGTGTTGATGTGTAGTGATGTTGCGGTAGGATGTGTTGATGAATGGTAATCTTCGATCACGTGCAGTGATGTGTAAGGAGGCGTTATAAGGTATGGTGATGTGTGAGAAGGTGTGGTGTTTTATGGTGATGTGCGGTGAGGATTGATGATGTGTGGTAATGTGTAAAGAGGTGTGGTGAGATGTGGCTATGTGTGGTGAAGTACAGTGACGCTTTTCTGATTTAGTTTGGAAACATGTAAATATTTTTTATCCAAAATTAATTGTCGCGTGTCACCGAGCAGCGCACGAACACAACGTCATAACTGAAAAAGGACGGTCGTATGTTTTTATTATTATTTTTTTTCAGCAGTTTATTTATTTATTGGGATTCACTTTTTTGATTTGGTTTGGAAAAATATAAATATTACTTATTCGAAATTAATAGTCGCAATTAATAGTCGATCGAAAGTTCCGGTTGAATCAAGTTTTTTTAAATCTTTTAGTAGCGACCAGTTAACAACCAGTTAGCGACCGACTATCGACCACATAAGGTCGTTGTTTGTTTGCCAGGGTTGGTCGAAAATGTTCGGTCGAAGGTCTAGTGTGACATATTAGTTTTTTTCTTTTTCAACAGGATGATAAATACAAAGAAACTCATAAATATTCTTGGAATTAAAAACTTGCACGTCTATCGGTGCGTTAATGATCGCAAAAAATTGAATACCTTCGTGAATATCACCAGAGAGATGTGATAAATGGAAACAGAAGAATAGCCGTTTCGCCTGATTTGTATTTTTCGAAAATTATCGAGCCCATAATTTAACGGTATCCAATAAGCATATTCAAATTGTATGATGTAAAGCCCAATTCAAGAGATCAGCGTAAATTTTTATTCCAATTATTAATGGTGATATTTTAGCAGCACAAGCTAAATCACAAATCTTCAGTGTTAACTTTAAAAAAATCACCAAGAGATAAAATTGAATAATGTTTTCATCGAATTCTCCAATACGAATCAAAGGAAAACCCAATCAATCGACTCATGGTAATCAATATGGCACCAATATACGCCAAATTCTACAGCATTAAAAAAATCGCTAAACTGTCGGAAATTGCCAACTCAAGGTCCAACTCTTAAACAACAAGATTGCGGTGAACAGGCGATCACCGTTGGTTGGCGCTCGGAAATTATAATATACAACCCTGCTGTGCGTATCTTTCCGCTCGTGAGGGCGTCGATCTTTTTCGAATTGGCTGCTCTTGGCCTTGCCCGATGCGTTCACCTCACGAAGCAGTGAATGCTCGCCAAAATTATAAAATTAATTTTTTCGTGATTTTAATATCGCATCATTTGTAATAAATAGAAGTTTCATGGCTATAACCGAGTATTTATTATCTGACGAGTAAAATATAATTTTACTATTCATTTGATTACATAATGTTATAAAGATGAATTATTATTTTGAATTGATTTTAATTCTCCAACTAAAATTTGACAAAGCTTCCTCGCACATTGATTTAGCTTACGTATAAAAACTATATTGATGAAAGTATACTATACTGTGCTGGTAGGAAATGGAAGATTTTATAAGCTCACGTTCAAGAATAATTTCTCATATTAGCAGTTTTTTTTATCGCACACCGCGACATGCAGGTTCGGAGATGAAGAATGTTAATAAGATTCATATTGCTAGAAAAAAGTTGAAGGATCAGTGATGATCTTGAGACGAACTCTGGTAGTAAAAAAAATAACCGCTATCGTCAGTGACTTCGGGCCACGAGCTATATCATACTGATTGTAAAAAAAACATTTCACTGTATTATGTATTCATTCACAAGCATCGATCAATGAAAAATAATATTTATACATACATAGAGTGTTGTTCCTCCGGAAACGTAATAGAAAATTTCGTTAACTTTCTCGCGTCATACTTTACACTGCCATTCGATACCCCGCCGTGATAAATTATTCTGAATGACTCTTTTGGCTTGGATCTCATGCGATGAAGTCTCGAAAAAAATTCATTAGCGAAACACGGACTCTTCCTTGATTGTAAAATTAATTAATACAGTGGTAGTAAAATCTGTCAAGTGTTACCAAGTTTTTTGACAATTGATTGGGGTAGCGAAAGAGTCTTGTTTTTCCATAAACTAGAAACATCGTATTTCATCATTCTAATGTTTTTTTTTCATCGTACTCATTTTCAGTGATAATTTATTTTTCAATTTGAAATTTACTCTCAACCTATAATTACTTAGGTGGTTAAACTAGCTGAAAAAGTCAAATGCGTAACTGTTTTCCAGCACATTGAAACTTCTTTTTTATAAACAAAAAAAAAGTTGAATAGTATGTAAATATCCTTCACCTCGCATGATTATAACACTGTACGATGATTTAAAATTGTAAACACTATTAAATAATTCCGCTTCGCTCAAGGCGCAAAACAGGTGTTACATTTTTCCGTGGATATGAATCAGAGTTTCATAAATTTAACAGACACCAGACAAAGCAATAACTCGACAAATCGAAAAAAAATTTCAAATAGACAATAAAAAATAACTGATCGCGCTGTTTTTATTTCGGCCTTCTTCGACGCCAGTAGAAAAGTCAAGGGCTGTTTATCCACGCGCGTGACCACAATTGGCATTATCACTGCCAAGATCGACGTCATTGGATGATCCGTGATCTTTGCCTTCTCGTGCTGTGCTTTTTTATTATGCTAAACACGCGTTTGATATGTGAGAAGAACGAGAAGCTGCGAATTCTCGGTAATCCACGCGTACCGTGACGCATTTTTAAGATCGATGAAGAATCACTCCCGTAATAACAAAAAAAAACTTTACGCGATGTTCTCGTATTCGCCGGAAAAAAACTATTTTGCAATCGCATAATGTGTTTTATAATATTTAATATGCGTGTGTTTATCACTGGATCAATTTGATATGTAACCAGTGAGAATTGGAATCGACAATGATCCACGATGACGGCAAAAAATATTATTTTTCGTCAAAAAATTGTCATAATAAGGAAAACTGCCATTTACTTGAAAAAAAAAGAAACAACGATGAATTTCATAGTGTATTTCATAAAATTAAGTTCTTTCTCGTACAAATTGATATAATTATTGTGCATTTTAATAGAAAAAAAGTTACTTGCAATTATATAAGCATCAACAATATATGTCTGTATATTATGCTATACAAATTATCTTCTGAAATTTCAGTAACAAAATAAAAGAAAGAGATAAAAACATGTTATGCATGTGGCGGCACATTATGAATTTCAAAGTTTTTTTTCAAAAGGATAATATTGATTAATTTTTTTATAAAATAAAACCTGCCAGTTCATAACTTTTGAATACAGTTATTCAAAATATTATTAAAAAGCAGCTAATAATCCCAGTGAAAAAAATAGAGGCGATTTACAAATTTAAAAATATTTTGAGTAACAAGAAGACAACCAGCATTATATCATACACTGGGAAGACACACGTGGCGACATTGAACAGGTAGTTGGCGGCAGGGCAGACTTTTTTTTCGTAAGACATCAAAACGAAAAACTTATGTATACCTGTTCGCATGAAAGTTAACCTGTGGCTACCTGGCGCGTTCTGGACGAAAGCCAATTGAGCGCCTTGGCCGCGATGTCGATATGAAAATTTTCGCGGCGCTATATGGAAACGAAACCAGAATCCGTCGCAATTGCGTGAGTACGCGATTTCGCGTAATTCGGATTCGTGCGCACGCGGTGCAAAGCCACTAACATCGCGGAAATCGGAGAGTGAGAGTTGGCCTGTGTTTTGTAATGCTCGTTTGGTTATCTTATACCTGGACATTGTTTTCTACTCTTGTTTGAGAGTCACGTTATTAATTGAAAGTTTTTTTCCTTTTGTTTATTTGCTAGTATGAGTATACTAGCGCACCCAGCAAGATTTGTATGTTGGTAGTTTTCCTCCGTTAGGAGCTTCTTTCGCGCGTGGGGGAAATGCTGTATGGGAATGAACTGTGCTATCGTATAAGTGTTTCTTGCAAAATTCGTGAAAGCAATCCTAAGGAGGAGTCGGCTAATGCAGTGCAGGTTTCTAGAGCTGCTATACGGCTAATTACATGAGTAAAAGTGTAGTTTTTAGAGCAGAAATTCTCTTCGTTTCTATAAAGTGAGATTTTGCTCTTAATTGAGACACTCAAGAGAAGCTGTGGTTCGAGAAACTACGTGACGACGTTGATTCTAACGTAGTATTTGTGTATATTTTTTGTATTTTTATAAAAACATTTTCCCATCGTATCAAAATTTTCAATAAAATAACTAAAATAATCACCGCATTTAATTTTTGTGAAAACTATTTTTATCCATTAGTTACTTAGCTGTTATGCTGTTATTTAAAAAAAATCTCATTCACAATGAATTTAGAAAGTTTAATTGTGAACGATATAGGTAGGAAATTGTAGAAAACGAAGATGACTTTAAATCATGTTATTTGATGATGGCAAGTTTCAAATATCAAAGATCATAAAAGTGCATGGAAAAAAAAGAGAAATCCCCCCCCTCTCCTTACTGCCAAAATTGTATATATGTAAAAAGTATCATATGCTTTTTATGACGTTATAAACTTAAACTTGTTATAGTGCTTTTCGAACCTCGCTTAACAATCTAAGATGTTATAAACATACCGTTTTGCACATTTTATATACTTTCGATATTAGCCACTTATAAATCGATCAAACTAGACGATCTAATGATCACTTTGTCGTTCGCAACTCTCTTTTTTTCAGAGTGCAATCAGACGTTGTACGGGAAAATGAGACAGAATTTTCCACGGGTTTTTTTTTACCAGGAGAGTTCGTGTTGCCTTGCCCTCGCGATGGAGGTTGCCACTTGTTACGCCTAATTATAGATGTAAACAATAATTACGAAGATTCCAGCACGGCTTGGACACGAATTAATCAAGGCATTTTTGCAACAAGTTGATGCTTTGTGGGTCATTGTCAACTAATAAATATCAATCTCGTGTCGGCACTTGTTTTGTTCTTAGAGCACGTTATTTATTACTCTCGAGTACACGAACAATATAGAAAATCAACAACACGTATATTACAAAAAAATATACTTTACACGCATAATACATAATCTACACGAAGACATAATATATGTATATGTACAAAAGAGATTGCTCGCTGGTACGATTTTTTTTTATACACTTATAATTATCAGGACAAGTTTTTGCTTTGAGCAAAAGAATGACTTGCACTCGAAGCTTTGAAGAAGGAAACATTTTCCCTTGGAACGATTTTACGATTTTTATCGCAGATGATGTCAGTTATTCCAATTGAAAACCACGTGAGCTACCATCAGATAAATCGTTATGGTCAGCGTGCTGCTTAGTAACACTGGGAATCCGACCCTAAAAAAAGATGATCAATTAATCGTTCAAGAGAATGTATGATGTCGGAATTTTTATAAATTTCAGATTCTGTGCGAATGTTCTATGGCAATAAATTTGCCTGCTGGCTTTCTTTCTACCGATAAACATGAATATTAGAAAAGGTCTTTGACATTTCTTGAATTTCACTTTTGCATTTTGATTTTCGAAAGAAAAATTGATGTTCCATTGGTGTACGTTAATTCGTAAGCGGAAAGATTTGTGAGCAAAGTTCAAAGTTTTCAAGTGTTAAAAAGTCGACTGACTTCCAAGGAAAACAAACTCAGACACTACTGTTGATTTTTAAACAAGTTTATCAAAATAATTTTTCAAATTTTTATTACTACATTTTTAATATGTTTTCGCATTCTTTTATTCTTTTTATTCATAAATTATTTTTTCATGCGTATTATTCTTTCGCACAAATAATAAATGTAAATCTATTCATCAAATCACACAACAAATTGAATATATAGGTCACGCAGTGTCGAGCAAAAAAAAAGTTTCCCCGTCTCTGATAATTTACTGCTAAAAATGAGCGTCTAGTACTGGCGATGTGCATTGGCCAGACATAATAATAATACATCATCCCGAGTAGAAAGGAGACATCGATAAATCTCTGTATAAAGGAAAAAATAGAATGAATTACGAACTCACTTGAAGAACTGCATGAACGTGAAACGATAGCCGTGCTGCTCGGCAACTCCTGCGCACACGACATTGGCGGTCGCTCCAATCAAAGTCCCATTCCCTGTGAACATTGCACCCATTCATACAACAACATCAAACACGCTGTCGACGCCTTGTGTGTCACGTTTTTTCACGAATGAAAGAAAAACATTTGTTTTACGCGCTTACTGATATATCGATACACAACGTGCTTACAAATTATGTTTTTTCACCGGCCTTTTTTTGCAAGCGTTCGATAATTACATACTATATGGGAGGTTAGACAAGATATTTAAACGCTGTCATTCGAGAACATTTTGTCCTTATTGTCAAGATTTGAAAAGGCTTAATTTAATTTTTGTAATATATAAAAAGCCTTGGAAAAAAAATTTGTATATTTTTTTAGATTGTTCTGTGAAAAAAGACTCTTACCGAATAAATATCAATAAAAATACTTCGTCAGTATGTATGCCGTAAAATGCATAATCATTAACAATTATAAAATAAGGTAATTTTTTAAAAGTACTTAACAAAAATACACTAAATTTACCTCCCATGCAAGCACCAAAACACACGGCCCAAACCAGTGGCTGAAGGGGTAATTTCAGATGAGGATTTTCTGCCAGTCCAGTAGCGATTCTTATCATCATTGTAGTCAAAGGCACGTTATCGACCAAAGCTCCAGCCAACGAAGTGACCCAAAGCAACAGTAGAATCGCAACGGCCAATCTGGACTCCTCGTTTACCGACATGATCACCGATTCAGTTTGTTTGCCAATAAAGGAAATCACGCCAAGTTTCGACAGAGCCTAAAATTCATGATTTTTTTTTATCAAAACGATATTGTAGAAAGTCAAATCACTCGAAAATAAGCAAAAATAAAAAATAATTGGAAACTACGCAACGAAAATTTTTAGGACATAAATTTACCGATCAGCTGTCGATTCAGCCCATGACGATTTGGCTATTCAGCATAAATTTATTCAACCGAAAATATTCGAACACACAAAGTTGTTCGAGAGCAAGAAGACACCTGTTTTAATCATACCTCCATCAGAACGAAGAGAGCAGCAAAAAATAATAAAGTGCTCCACTCGACACGAGCCATCAGACCGTCGAGATCTTCGCTATCTGCCAGAATGAGGAGGAGCAACACGCATAAAAAAGCTGTCCAACCCAAGGTCAAATTGAAATATGGCCAACTGTGAAGAAAGAACAGCATGATCACGAGAATCATGGAAAAGCCTGATTTTGCCAACAGCCATTTATTCCTTATCGGGTACTAAATTTAAAAAGACAGAATTTTTTTTCAATGCATCGTTATATAGACGAAATTTCACGAACAAAATTTTTATCTCACCTTTTCCTGAAGTTCTTCCAATGTAGTTTTGTATTGTTCAATTAGCACGCTACCAGTAATTAATTTTTGCTTCAATTGCAGCAACAATCGTTTAACTTTTTTCATAAGAGTCTGTCTCACTACGTTTTCGTCGTTACTGTAACTAGACAAACTGGCAGCTGCCCTTTGCCAAATAGCAATTTCGTGCCTCAGTTCCTGCAAAAAAAAGTAAATATAAAATTGAAAAATTCTTTCTTCATTCTCCTACCAAAACAAAAATACCACAATACCTGAACGTCTTGAGGTTCAGCAAATCGCAGAACGTTTAATTTTCGAAAAATAATCCGAAATTGAATATAAACTACAATCAATATTAACGCAACGCCGATAGACATGTGCGCGGTAAAAGTTCCAAATCCAACGCCCTGAAAACAAAAATATAAAACCATATAAAAAATAAAATTTTTTCAACGACTTATTCACATCCGGTGAAAAAAGTATGTAAGCGCAGGCTGAAGAAAACAAGCTCGCGCCTGAATACCTACAGCATCAATAACTGCGCGGTTAGAGGCAACGATGACGTTCGGGGGATCCCCAATGGGCGTAGTGGCACCGCCGATATTGGAGAATATGACCATAGCGGTGAGCACAGGTACCGGATTCAACTGCATCACTTCGCAAAGTCTTATCGTCACTGGTGTCATCAACAATACCGTCGTCACGTTGTCCAGGAACGACGATACCATCGCTGTGAAAAAGCACAGCGTACTCACTAATGGCCATACTTTACCCTCGGTTATCTAAAAATAAATTTTAGAAAAGTTTAGTTGAATGTTTTGTCGAAAGTTTTAAGTTATTATTTACCTTATATGCGTACACTGATAAATAATCAAATACACCAGTGTCGGCGACAGTAGCTACGAGGATCATCATTGAGAAAAGCAACAGCAGAG
Source organism: Galeopsomyia nigrocyanea (assembly GCA_035047105.1). Classification (NCBI taxonomy): domain Eukaryota; kingdom Metazoa; phylum Arthropoda; class Insecta; order Hymenoptera; family Eulophidae; genus Galeopsomyia; species Galeopsomyia nigrocyanea. The sequence continues at coordinate 29,807 of JAWWMK010010142.1, forward strand.
TGTCGATGTTGATCCACATTATGATTTCGCCCATATCTGGTCTCTGCAAATGAAGTTGCAATATCAATTTTTACGGAGATGGTAAATAAAGAGTAGAAAAAAAATTATTTTTACCTCGTTCAATGCAGCTAAGATTGCAAGAGATAGCGTTGAGGCTAGCATAGCTGCGATGGCTCGGTGGACAATCTGTTAGTGATAAAAAAAAAAAAAGAATTTTATTAGTGGTGCGATAAATGGAAAGAATTTTTGAAAAAAATTAGATTACTTCGAATATAATGAGTACGTAAAGGCCAATCAAGACTAAAGTACCATAAAGAATGCCATCTTCGAGATTCATCGGCGACAAATCGTATGATACAGATACGGGTATCGACGCATTCAGATTTGTCTTCAAATTTAGTACTATCAGTTGATGTTTCCATCTGCGACGATTAAATTTTTAAATAAAATAATTGTAAAATTCAATTTTTTGAATTAAAAAAAATCGTGGTCGTTTACTTTTCCGGAATACGAATATCAAAAACTTTTTTCTGTCGCTGACTGGGAATCACATCTAAAAACTCAATGGGCAACAGAGGCAGAGTCCAAACTTCTGATATGTTCTGTAAAAAACGTATATGCACGCTTATCAAAACACTCGTTATTTTTCTCAACGTCATACTATTATTATACCTTAGCCAATCCTGTTTTGCGTAACGAGTTGTTGCGAGTATTAAGCGGATCCGGTAATAATTCTAGCCACGCCAATAATTTGAACTTCGATATGGTTGTGTTGACTTCTGTATTTACATTCGTCAATAATGCTCCCTCGATTGTCACGCTAACTCTGTTGTTGTAGTAACCATCGACGAGTGTCAAATCTACGCATTATGTTAAAAGAAACCATTCGCTTGACTTTATTCTTACTATATGCAGATTCAAGATTACGAAACAGAATGTTGTATGTTTAAATAAATCTATTTTCTTAAAGGATACTTTTTACTTCATTCCTTGGCACTGATAATTGATGCATAGTCTCAACTTTTTCTCTCGTGACCATTAACGTCAGCTGGCAAGAGAAGAAATATATATTGTGAAATTTTTACGCGAATCCGTGTTATTGTATAGAGAAAAAATTAATTTACATGACTTACAAAACAAATCATCCAACAGGCAATTAGTAACGAGAGCTTGACGTATCGCGCGATAGGACCTAATTTTCTCTCGTGAGAATTCATTTTGTCATTTGGATCCTGTGCATCGTCCTCTTTTCCACTATAAAAATTTATTTTCGTTAATTGAATTTGCGATACGCGAAACACGTTATAAACTCGATATAAACAAAAGCTTACTCTTCGGGTATGAACTGATGTTTCAATGACAAATTCACAACCAAACAGTCTTGTCGTGAAAGCGAGGCTCTTGAAACAAAGAAAAAACATTGTCGACATAAGAATAAAGAGTGCGTCTGTTTACTCTCTTATATTCGTAATAACTCGTGGAACAATTGATTTCTGACTACAATCGATTTCGTACCGTGGAAATCAAAAACAATCACACTCACTTTCCCTGCACTCTCTCGTATTCTTTTTGAAAAACAGCCAAGCTAGGATCCAAACGAATAGCTTCCGGAAGCTGACTCCAAACTCGCAAAACTTCCTCGGAGATGTTGCCAATGACGACAGACGAGCTTGCCAGTGAGGTCGTGCTCAAGCGAGAATTTTTTCGGAAAAATTGCGGAGTATGTAAAGAACCGTCATCGTCGCTTGAGTCGTCGTTTGCCATTTTGCACTCGTTTATTATTCCGCAACTATATGAAGCTATTGTATGCGTACGTTACGCACGAGTACACGTTTACTTTCGAAGAGAACCAAGTCGTGACTGCCTTATTCGGAGCGCGATATGAAAACGCTGAGCTTGTATTGTTTTGATATCGCAGGCCGTCAGCATAATATGCTAAACCGCGAAAATCTGGACTGAGCCGGGATTTTCCGGAAAATTCAAATATCGAGGTTTCGTAAGCGTCAAATTATTTCTTAAATTTAATATTGGACATTTTGTATCTATAAAATAATTCGTATTTGCAAGGACAATTTTTTATTTCTCAAATGATGTTTATGACATTCAATGAAAACAACGTTTTTTAATTATACGAAATGTGGATGAAAAATGAAATTTATTATTCTTCGAGGTTGAATCGTGCTGGTGGGCAAGCCATTCTAGTACAAGCAGCCGAGTAACCATCCCTGCCGCAAGCACATCTGTTGCAATCATTGTAAAATTGTTGTGCAGGGCATTTGTTACCGTTTTTGTAATGACCTTCAATGGGAATTACGATAATTAACAAATTGTTTTTCAGACCGTTATTTTTTTATTTTTGAAATAATACTTACGAACTATTGGCAAGCCATCCCCTGTAAAAAAGAAATAATCATTCAAATTATTGATTTATGATTCAATTTAGAGTTTATTTTGATATTATATTATAAAGTGACCAATTAATGTAAATAGCCCTTTCACTTTTAACCCTTAGTTACTTGATAACTTACTGTGCATTGACGGATCGGCGCGGGCGATTTTATTTGGATGTGGCAGGCAGCCCATTCTGGTACAAGACGCAGAGTAACCATCGTAGCAGCTGCACCTGTTGCAATCATTGTAGAAGTGTTCTGCAGGGCATTTCTCGCCAAATTCATAGTCATCTTCAATAAATATTTCTATTATTAGGAAATTTTCATTCACTTTTTTGTTTATTATATCTATAAAAATACTTACAGACTACTGGTATACCGTTTCCTATAAATAAAAAAATAAAAATATTTAATGATTTATGATTTGGTTTAGAGTTTATTCTGATATGATGTGATGAATAATTAAAAACCAAAACTGTTTTTTTAATTTAATGCTCAATTATTTGATATAACTTACTGTATTCACCGTGCACTACTGCAAAACAGAGAACTGCAAAAACCAGGAAGACTTTCATGGTTGAAGGAGAAGTTGTAGCACAAAAAGTTTGCGAAAACTAATTAAAATGCCCGTTTCAGATCTTTTATATTAGCTGAACCTTATCGACAGTACGCTCATTATGAACTAAAATTAAGTTAGAAGGCCACTGAATTATTTAATTAATTAAACTATTATCATTTTAACAGGAAATTTAGGTGGCAATTTAATTAAAATGTTATAATTAGTGAGTTGATCGACTAATGTGAATGCCAAATCTTTAATTAAAAATAAAAAGAAGGACGAATTTTTCGCTCCTCAATTGCCATTTCCGGTATATTATAATTAGTAGTTAAAATTAATAGTTCATAATTAGAAATTGCTTGATGATTTCACGGGGTACTTGATTTAATTTTGCACTACATTTGTCATGAAATTATGCATATTTTAGTTATTAGATGTACTAGAGACGTGTCTTGCATAAACAGTAAATTATTTAATATAAATTAATAACTTTATATGCACGAAACGTAACAAGTTTCACTTTCTTGTATTTCCATCTTTGTTCTGATTTTGAGTACTCCTGATTCTGAGTATACAATAATCTTTTGTCGATAAAGAACATTTCTGCTTATGCGTAAATCCGTCGTGTACGAAGCACGCTTTCCAATTTTCTACTCTACCGACTTTCCATAATCACTCTTGAAAATAAAGCAGTGGCGCCAATTGGTAAGTTATCTTTCACAAAAGCGGCAATAGCGCCACGCGGAGTTCCAAACTTTCCATCACTTAAACTAGAAAGGGAAAAAATTGACATCATCGTTTATCGCCAGTCTAAGTCAAGATTGCAAGAAAGATACGCGTTTTTCTATCTCCTGTGGATTACCAAAAATTACCATTTGCTAGAAAAAATTAAATCTGCGCATCAATAACGATTCAAATAGTGAAACTATGGATTCCATTGATCCGCAATGTTCAAAAAGAAACTCATTGACTATCCCAACAATTCCAAACTTATCAATGAAGACTGGAAACCTCTCAGAAGATTTTTTCAACATTTGGAGTCAACTGCCTCTGGAAATTCAATCTGATTCAGATGTAGCTTTCGTGCGAAATCAATACAACCACACATCAAAAAAGTATGTGGAATTGTCTTAATATTATTAATAAGTTTTTGTAAGAGTAACTATTTCAAATTTAAACGCTTCTCGAAAGATATTGTACTGCATTTACGTATCTTATTGATTTATATTTATTCAGTTTCAACATTTAGGTATTATCATGAGTTTTACTTGAAATTAATTTCGGATTTGAAAAACTTTTACATATTAGACTGAATATTTTATCTTTTCGAACGAAAAACTATGCCATCACGAGTACAAGCAATTTTTAAGTTTCAATTAATTGATGCTCGCACTTCCATTATCAACTGCGTTATCGAAAAAATGACAACGCTTTTATTACAACTCAAATACTTGATAAAAATAGAAATTGCGTCACCAGCCAAGCGCGTGACTGAAAATCAATGAAAGAAAGGTTAATTGAGGTGGTGTTACCATGTAGGAACTAAATTTTTTTTTATTTTGACACGAAGGTTTATACAATGCTAAATAAATAGTGTATAGTAGATACAACCGAAAATCTTTCACAATAAATATTTACTTGAAAACTTTTTTTTTCATTTGAAATATTAAGTTTTATGTATAATTATTCAAAAAATATCCTATCATGTAATAAAGACTCTAAGCAAAAAAATATCGCCTTGAAAATACAACATCTTTACAATATCTTTATCGTTACATCACAAGATTCAAAAATAGCACAAATAAATTAATGAACATAAAAGTGGATTGCAGTAAATTAGTTGTGCAATGTACTGTACTTCAACTATTTAATTTTATGTCCTCGCGAAAACTGAAAAATATTTTTGTGTAGCTAAAAAATATTATGGTTGTGAATTGAGTAGATAATTGTGCAAAATTGTCAAAGACAGTTTTATTTTTACCAATAATTCTCAAGTTTCTGCAAACCAGTTCTCTTTGTAGTTATCTATTAACAAGTCTGTAATTTTGACATCCATCTGTGCTGTACGTTTTTATCAGTTTGTACATTTGCGACTTCTACGGAATGAAAATTCAATTTAATATTTATTTATTCGCGTTTACATGAACAGTTCATTGGTGCCAAAACTTGTAAAACTATATAAATAAAAGTTTTTCTAAACTAAATATGAATTTTATCAACGTTAGCACTAAAATATACAATTTAAAAGCATTCCAGGCGTAGATCCTGAAAAAATTAATCATTTTCCGGCAGATTTATTTGAGCAAGTATTCAGCGAGTAAGTTACTGATTCATTACTATTATTAATATCGACAATAGCATTAGATAATATTCCATTTATCCTTGTAATATCCTCTTTCAACAGTAATCAACAATTTGGGAAGAAGCAAACCTTCAAAAAAACTAAACCTCAAATTTTTTGTCAGTGCGTGAAAGTATCGCTACTAGTTTTTTGTTGGATAGCATTTTTTGTAAGTATATATGGAAACATATTCGTTTTCTTTCAATTACAATGTGTCATTTTCTAGATATCTTTATTAATTACTTCAAATAAAGAAGACAATCTTCAACAAGTAGTCGTTGACAATGATAAAATAATAAGTATCCTTTAAAAAGATATACTTGCCACGATTTGTAGCAACGTTGACTCATTAACTTTGCTGATATAAAATTTTGAAAATTTTTAATCATAAAAAAATTTATAATTGATATTCAGCTAAGGCAAATACGAAAAAGCTTAAATTGTATCATTCGAATGGTTCACAAAACCGCGATTATAAAAACATTGTAACATAAATCATTACATTATTTCTGGTTTTAGAAATATTATATTTTTACAGTTATTATCGGTTGTTATTATCGTTGTTATTGCGGTTGTATTACGCAAAAGTAGTCTGGATAATGAATTTCTGATTTCTGCGAAGTTAGTGTGTTACGATTTGCAAATTATAGAAATAATCTACTTATATATCAAAGGCTTATGGACATTTTCTCATTCATTCTATCGAAATTAAAATAGCATTTATATTTTTCTATGATAGGCCAAAAATTTTCTACTAAAATAATTCACTCGAGTTCAAAATATATTGTCTCGAAAAATCATTTCTTTTATAAAATTATTTGATCATACAATTATCGATGAATGTTGAGGAAATTTTCCTGAAAGTCGCAGACTTAACACTGATAAACAGTATTAACAACGACAGAATTGGCATAACAATTAAAGGATCGTTATTGCCAAATAGGCACGGGAATGCAAACAAAAGTCTACCTGAATATTATCTAACTGTTTGGATAGAAGTATTAGAATCAAAAAATTTTGCGGATGATTTATCGTACAACGAAACTATGCTTTCTGAAGTGAATTTAACTTTTTAAATAATATTATTCTCATTAACATAGAATTTTTCAAGGGCGTTCGTATCATTCATGTTAGCAGAACCTTTCAACGGTGTGGACAATATCGCTTTTACCACCTCACCCAGCAAACAATTCACCGCTACAAAAAACGACAAAAAATTTTCTTCTGAATTTTCCAGAAAGGTTCAATATTATACCCTATATTTTTATGTTAATTTTTTATTTCATCCTCTTTATTGCATGTGATGACAAGTTTCAACAGAATTTCATTTACGCACTAATTGTAAGTAACACTTGTTATAGACTTCCAGATCATCATTTATTATCATTAAAATTCAAGTCCAACGTTAAAACGCCGATCCCCTTCATTATCTCTTATGATGAATCTCCAGTTAATACTGAAAATGGAATTTGGTACGGAGCAGCTCTTCTGGTTGTACTCTACATACTAATTATATCTGAGGTATGCGAAAAAACTTTGTAAAACTGAAAATCAATGATTTTTCAATTTATTACAAGAATAAATTTTTTTAAGGTTGTACACAAAACCATTGGTGCTATGTTGGCCTCAACTAGTTCTCTAGCGGTTTTAGCTGCGCTCAATCAGGTATAAAATAAAATTTGCACAATAACAAATGAAGTTTTCATACGATAAGGAATTGTTGAATCTCCACAGAAACCAACAATGATGGAAATTTTATCTTGGATCGATATAGACACTCTCTTGCTTCTTTTTTCAATGATGATGCTTGTTGCAGTTATATCAGAAACTGGAATCTTCGATTACTTGGCCGTATATGCCTATAAAGTAAATATCAACCATTTACGGATTGATTAAAAAAAATTATTTTATGATTAAATTTGGTCACATTTCAGATCACTAAAGGAGATATTTGGTCTCTTGTCTGTACACTTTGTCTGTTTACAGCCATTACATCAGCTTTTCTAGACAACGTGACAATTATTTTATTAGTGACGCCTGTAACTATCCGGCTTTGCGAAGTTATGCGGTTAAATCCAGTTCCTATATTAACGACCATGGTGATATTTTCTAACATTGGCGGTGGCGCCACACCCGTTGGAGATCCCCCAAATGTTATCATCGCTTCACACCACGATATCGTTAATGCGGTATGCATTCAGGGGTTTTCTGCTTGTTTCTTTCTCGGAATTTTGAATTTGCTTCACTAAATATTCATGGAATGATTTTAGAACATTGATTTTGGAATTTTTACGGCTCACATGGGTGTTGGCGTAATCATAGTACTATTCGTGATGTACGGGCATTTTCGTTTCGTTTTTCGAAACATCGATGTATTGCGTTCCAATGTCGAACCACAAGACATACAGGTAGTTGAAGCAGTTGTATAAAAATATTAATTGGAAGAAATTATCCAATTGTTCAAATATATTATTTACTTTTTATGACAAAAAAATATTTTTTAGAAATTACAAAACAAAGTTTCCATTTGGAAAGAAGCTGCTGAACGTCTACCTAGTAGTAGCACCGATGAGATTCTTGTAAATGAAAGGATAATTAGAAAAATCAATTACTTTAAAGATGAGTTAGCCCAAAAAACGGGAAACAACAACAAAACGCCAAATGATTTTGAATCTACGCTCAAGGATCTACAAAGAAAGGTAAAGATTTTTCCTGAAATTGTCAAGCGATCCTTAAAAACTTTCTGAATAGTAATAATTAAGTCTGATTTTACTTTAGTATCCCATAAAAAAGAAGTGGCTGTTGGCAAAATCAGGATTCTCGATCATATTTGTCTTGGTTCTGTTTTTCTTCCACAGCTTACCCCAATTTAACTTGTCGCTAGGCTGGACAGCATTTATGGGAGTTTTACTTCTTCTCATTTTAGCTGATGATGAAGACTTTGAAAAGATATTAGAGAAAGTTGAATGGGGTACACTACTATTTTTTGCTGCGTTGTTCGTTATGATGGAGGTATTCACATTCTTTACGTATCAAACTAATTTTGAAATCATGTGTTAAATTGTGTTTCCGTCAATGCTGCGATAGGTACTATCCAAACTCGGTTTGATAACATGGGTTGGCAAACAAACTGAATTCATGATTATGTCTGTTAATGAAGAATACAGACTTACAGTTGCTATTTTACTAATATTATGGATATCTGCAATTGCTGGAGCTTTATTCGATAACGTACCTTTAATCACGATGTTAATAAGAATCGTCATTAGTTTATCGGAAAATCAACATCTCAAACTACCTCTACAACCTTTAATTTGGGCATTAGCTTTTGGGGCTTGTTTAGGAGGTGAATTAGTTTTTTTTTTATTTACTGAGTAGCTATTAAATTTTATGCAAAGAGCAAATAATATATTTTAGGCAATGGAACATTAATTGGAGCAACTGCGAACGTTGTATGCGCTGGTGTAGCTGAACAACATGGTTATCATCTGACATTTATGCAGTTCTTCAAGTGAGTTGCTAAATCATTTGTAATTCATGGCGAACGTTTGAAACAAACTTATTTGAAACAATCATTTTTCAGATTAGGATTTCCAGCTATGATTACGAGTAACCTGACCATAACGATTTATTTGGTAGTGTCACATGTTGCGTTCGGTTGGAACTACTGAATTAAAAATAGTACATTATGATACTAGTTATTATTGTACTAGATTTTCTATGTTACGTTCCGGGCAGAGCGTCGAAAGTAAATTTTTGACAAGACAATTTCACTACATGAGATAGTCTACAATCTTATAAAATCTTGGTTCTCAAAAATGAGCTTGTTTATTAGCGACTTTTTTCTCGGATGAATGTAAAAGAGAGATTTTATGCCAGCGCACATGTAATAATAAAATAAACAAACAAACATGAATTTAGTAATCATCAAAGAATAATATCGTTCTTACATTTATTAATAAAAAACAAATATTAAATAAAAGTATGTATTTCGATATAATCACCCAGTTATTTTCCATCATATAGAAGTACAAAATTGATAATCCTCTCATATCATTGTTACTGATATCATCCGATGTCTAGTAAAATAATTGTAAATGAAGTGAACTACGAAGATTAATGACACTCAACTGTCTGTATTCCCGTGTTTTGCCATTGGTTCAACATCCTTGTTGATCAAGTCTACGTGATCTTAGCGGTTATCAGCTTTTTATATCTCTTGATTATTATACTTAGCTGACAGAATACGTCGCATAATTAAATATCTGTGTTTTCGAATTTGAAAATCGAGCCCAATTGCCCTCAGCAGATGGCTTTCTCAGTATTGAGTACTGAAAAAAAAAATCTTTTCAACGTTATAAATTTGAGGGTGCTATTGCTACTACAGCAGTATTCTTTTCAACTATCTTAATCTCATAAAGTCATTAACGTCATTATCAAATCACTGTGAAAAGCTTAATGGTATTAACTTTAAAATTGAAATCACCCATTGATTAAAAAAAATTAATGTCTATTATCATTCTTGACGATCAAGATAATTAATCTGTAGCTTGTATAGTTTAGTTATATTTCCGTCGTGTAAATGTCGTTATAATAAAAATAATACATATACCCAGTCTACAGACACTCGTGATAAGAAGTCTTTCTGCAAATGAAAACTGGCGCCAAGTGCCCAGTAAATATATCAAACACAATACCTCTTAAAGACAAAAAGGCTGTATGTTCATCGTCATGGCATCAGTCAATATTTCGTTTCCAGTTAAGATAAGTCTTCTGGTATAACGTTGCCGTTTTGCTCTCGCGCATGATATAAATATCAAGTTGTTGCAAAAAGTTGAATTAGCTACGTTACTACTCATTTCAAAATGAATATCATCACAGATCATGAAGAAAAAGGAAATTCGGTTACATCGCGGTTCCGGAGAGGAAAATTGTATAACTTGGACGATGCTTCAACGTCAGATTTTACCGTAAACATTGACAATATTTCACAAGATTTTTTAAAAATTTGGAGAACGTTACCAGACGCAATCCGCCTAGATCCGAGTACAGATGTTATGCAAAATGAATTTCAGAAAATACGAACTATGTAAGTACATTTATATGAACTCCATTGATATTATAATGTTTGGAACCAAGTGTTTGTAAGTTATGATAATTAGGTATAGTCGTCACAAACTTTACTTAACAAATACATATAGTTATTTTTATAACACATATTGACAGTTCGATACTGTTTCAACGTAAGCGGAAAATTTCGACAGCCGAAAGAGTGACGCGCTTGCTATTCAAATATTAATCAAAGATAAGGTTGTTAATACATGCAAGATAAAGCTATTTTTATGTAATCTAATCAATATATATCTCACACTTCACCATAAAATTCTAAATAAAAAATATGGACATACTTTTGAATCTCTAAGTGTCTAAAAAAATTAATTTTATCCAATCATCATATCAATTTGCCACTGAAATTAAAATCCTATTTAAAATGTTGAAGGGTTCCAGACTCAAATGTTCATGAAACCAAAAAATACTTTCGAAACTTGTTTATGCATCCACAATATTTGTAAAAATATTTCTTAATAATTCAGCAATAAAATTAAATAGAATTTGTAACGTTACAGGCATCAAAGTTACGATGAGCCGCGCTGTCTTTCCAATGACTACAATGCTAATAAAAAAAGGCTTATTTCGATTGCTCAATATATAAAAGTGTTTTTACTTCTCACATGTTGGATTATGTTTTTCGTGAGTCTTTCGAAATTTCTTTTCAGGAATCAATGATAAAGTTATCCTTATTTTCATTATTTTTCAGATTACTTTATTAGCGAAATCAGAAAAAGCAAACTCAGTTCATCAAATTGCATTAGAATATGGAGAAACAAGGAGTAACCTTTGAAAAATAATAATACAATTTCCTCAATAAACTCAGTTACCATAAAAAATTAACTTTACTAAACTCGTGGCTTTCATGTAAAGAAACAAAATTTTGTATTTGCAAGTTTTTTAAAGAACATCACATGGAAATTTTTAATTTTAGTTTATGATAGTTTCAATCGTCAACATATTATAAAATACTTTCCTTAAGAAAAAGACTTAACACTCGTTAATAGTAAATGGAATGATAGAATATCTGTTACAATTGAGAGTCCATTACTGCAAAACCACAAAAATCTTTCAAACAATACTGATCCAGCTTATTACGCATCAGTTTGGCTCGAACTATTGAATTTAGAAAATGTCGTAAAAGTAATTAGTAAATCATACTTTGTTTTGAAAATCCAAATCACACTTTGTTTTGCATTATTAAACGTATAATTATATTTCTTGTTAGAATATATCGACAATATGGATCGTCCCTCTATTTTCACCACATCCAACAAAACTATCCGACAGCCAAACAGAAACAAACGTTTTCTCTCTGACTTTACCAGAAAGGTACTGTTTAACACGTATGAATAGACATGATAGAGTATTTGTAAAGAGTATTCAGTCTAAATTAAATAATGAATAATTTTTTTATATCCATACAAAAATGGAATCCATCCACAGTTTGAATCATCACTCACTCCTGTTGAAATTGAAAACAAATATGAAAAATGCAGTTCCTTTAATTATTTCGTATGATCAATCCCCAATAGACACTAATAAGGGAGTTATATATGGTGCTATTCTATTGCTTGGACTCTATATTCTGATAATTTTTGAGGTATTTACCAAATTTATAATTACTTAAACTAAAAACTCATTGTCGTTCTCATTTTTCACATATTACTGTGCTTTATCAGATGATCAATAAAACAATTGCAGCTGTAATTATTTCAACTAGCTCTCTTGCAGTTTTGACTATTTTGAACCAGGTGAATTTTGCAATTTTTTATAACGAGAGAGAAGAAATTTTAATGCTATGCTAAATACTTTTCGATTTTTACAGAGACCAACTATGGCAGAAATAATGACGTGGATTGATATTGATACCTTATTACTCTTGTTCTCTATGATGTTGCTCGTCGCAATCATATCCAACACTGGTATTTTTGACTTCTTAGCTGTATATGCTTATAAGGTATATTTAAATAATCAACTATTAATATTTCAGAGAAATACAAAAATTTCGAGCATCAAATCTTGGTATTTACCTATCATGTTATAACTTTAATTATAGATCACTAAGGGAGCAGTTTGGCCACTGATCTGTACACTCTGTCTCTCGACAGCACTAATTTCATCTTGTTTAGATAATGTAACTGTTATTTTGCTAGTTACACCAATGACAATTCGACTTTGTAATGTGATGGGCTTAAAACCAGTTCCTATATTAACAGCAATGGTGATATTTTCCAACATCGGTGGTGGGATGACACCCGTTGGGGACCCCCCAAACGTTATCATAGCTTCACACCATGATGTCATTGACGCGGTGTGTATACAGGCGCAGTTTTGATTTAAAGTCTTGTCTATCAGGATGGAATTGGAATTTCTGACTATATTTTGTTAGCATACATTTTTCTATTCAAAATATCATTCATTTAATTGGATATTCAACATCAACAGGGTATTGACTTTGGAACATTCACAGCCCACATGAGTATCGGAGTGGTTTTGGTACTTATAGTTATGTACGCCCATTTCAGTTTCATTTTTAGAAATCTTGATACATTGCGTTCAGAAAAACCAGAAAACGTTGAGGTATTTAATTATTTTTCCATGAGAAATTTGTTTTGAATTTATCTTGGTCATAAAATCTATGGATGTGTTTATATTTGTAAAATAATTTATACATATTAGGATTTGAAAAATGAGATTATTCGTTGGCAAAATCTGGTTGATAGTCTTCCTAATAGTAGTAGAGATGAAAACTTCGTTAAAGAAACTGTCATGATAAAATTAGAGCAGCTCAGTAATGAATCAAAAAAGAAATCATCTATGCAACTCGAAACGAGGGATTTCGAAACTATTTTAAAAGAATTGCAAGACAAGGTATTATCTGTGATAATGAATAGAATTGTTTGAAACTATGAAATAAGTTTAAACTATTTGATGCCTAGTAAATTTGATATTTTCAGTATCCAATTAAAAATAAATTGTTGCTGGTTAAATCGGGAATTTCAATGGCCCTAGTTTTGGTCCTCTTCTTCTTCCACAGTACACCACAATACAATTTGTCTTTGGGCTGGACTGCATTTTTGGGCGTTTTGCTACTTGCCATTTTGGCTGACAGCGAAGACTTTGAAGGCATAATTACTAAAGTTGAATGGAGTACCTTGTTGTTTTTCGCGGCATTATTTGTCATGATGGAGGTAATAGCAGTAAGACTAATAATTATTAATAATGTGCTAAGGAAACTAATGTAAATCTCGTATAACAATGTAACAGGCATTAGCTAAACTTGGTTTCATAGATTGTATTGGTAAACAAGTTGAAATTGTTGTAATGTCTGTAAGCGAAGAATATAGACTGGCAGTTGCAATCTTACTTATGCTATGGGTATCTGCTATAATCGGCGCTCTTTTCGACAACGTACCACTTACGACGATGTTAATAAGGATTGCTCTTGGATTAGCAGAAAATAAAAATCTCAATTTACCCTTGCAACCATTGATTTGGGCATTAGCATTCGGCGCTTGCTTGGGAGGTATAAACCACTTACGTTCAGACTATTCATAGTTTTGGTAATATTATTTTTACTCTGATAATTTTTCAGGAAATGGAACTTTGATTGGTGCAACGGCTAATGTGGTATGCGCAGGTGTAGCTGAACAACACGGTCATCATTTGACATTCGTGCAATTTTTCAAGTTGAGTAGCGCTGATTTTTTAATCATATTTTTACTGCTTTAGATTTTATGAAACTTGTCGCACATAAAGTTACATCGATATAAATTCTTATTATTTTAAATAAATGAAAAATAAATCCGGCCCATTGAAATTATATTTTTAAGTTATCAATGTTTTTTTAGGATGGGCTTTCCTGTATTGATTACCAGCAATCTTGCAATCACAATTTACCTTATGATAGCGCATGTAGTATTTGGTTGGAACTCCTAAGGAACTCTCATTTTTTTTAAGCTTTATGCATTATTGGATATAACTCCACTATTATTTTCTATGTATATTTATAAAATTTACAATATTTACTAAACTTATGCGTGATAGTCGTTTTAATAAAACAAAATTAAAAAATATCATATGCGAAAACTTCTTTATAGGCACATCCTTCAAAATTAAAATCTTGACTGAACAATAATATCTACGAAACAAAATCCTCAAGCCACTTGTACGAAAAAAAATTTTTTTTTGTTTGAAAACCTGCTCATAAATATGCTTATCATTAAAAACTTGCAGTAAATATAGATAATCAAACTTATTATCTGATGGTAATGATTCAATGTTCTATTGGTACGTTATCTATTCAACGACTTTACCGGACCGATGAAAAAACTGACATTACCTACTGGTAAATTATATTCATATAAAAATAATAGTAGTGTTAGCTGCAGAAGTACATATTTGTCGATTTTTGTCCTCAAATCGCATTACATAATTCGCCGAAATTGAAGGAAAGTCTGAAGCACCACATGTGGTGTGTAATTGGTGTAAACTCATTCCAACGCGGTGCTTAAATCATTTTAATGTGACATAAAAAAAATAAAATAAGGAAAATGTCAGATAAACCGTGCAAAATTAGCAGAAGTCTGCAGATGAGTAAATGTTTTATCACTCACAAATATCACGAAACAGTAATCTACAAGCCTTATCAAAATACACACATTTACTTTTCCAGCCGCTTTTTTGGCTACCTTATAAGCTGTTTCATCTGCACATGAAAATACTACCGAAGACCCCCCAGTTCTCCCTCATAATGGTACGACCGTACCTTCAATATGAAATATAATTATCGTAAAATATAAAATCTTATCTGTACCTCTATAATTCTCTTTTCTTCTCAGATTTATATGCAAAAACTCGTGACTGCATTCCCGGAAAAGGTTTTATCGACAAATTTAACCGATGCCATTGCAATTCCGAAGGGATAGCTTCCGCATGCACTCTAATGTTCTGCAATATGCCAGAGAAACCGCACATCAATGGCTACTACGACGGAATGAAATGTCTTCCTGACAAGACCTTTTGCAATGAATGCAACGAATGCGTCTGTGATGAGTCCCGTCAATTGGCCAAGTATACTCCGAAAGACTGCTAAGAGGGTAAAGCTATTAAAAAGAATACCAAAAACATCACTAAGTATTCTTCAATATTGATCAATCTAAATTCTTCACAATCTGTCACAATATTGTTTTTTTTTCTAGATGGGTATGAGTTAGATGCAATTTGTCAACTTCTTTTTATTCAAGATGACTTCAAAGTCTTTAGCATCATTATCGCTAGTATTGTTTAGTTTACTGTAATTATCAATATTTCATTTTTTGTTATTATATTATCATCTAAGAAAAAATAAATATGGAATAGAAATTGATTTGAACTAATAAAAGTTATTGATTGTTATTCTTATTCTAATGTTTATTGAAATGTAATCGTAGATACAAGGTTGTATATCAACGTGTATTACTAATTACGCGGCTATGAATATTTACCGGAGAATATACGTTACAAACTCATATATTACTTTATTCGAAATTAATTTCGTTTAGCAAATGTTAGTGAAAATAAAACATATCCTCGTTAGTAAATCAATCTGCAAAAAATATGAAATTATCGATCAAAAGAAATGCGTTACTGCATTTCACATAAAATCATTCATTCCAGAAGAATTACGAATTAAATTCAGGACTTTCGTACGTTCGATGTTTCCAAAACAACGCGATGAAACACATAGCCTCGCTGGCCAGGTGTTTACGTAGCTATCGCAAGTGGTCAGTCGTCGTGAAGACCACAACAAAGGCACTCACGTTCGCAAACTTTCGTCGCGCAGGAGAAACTATTACAATATAAAAATCAAATTGCAATAGAAACGAGTTGAAAATGTTTAAATTATCAAGTAGTAGTAGCAGCAGCAGTAGTGACGAAGAAGACGTTTTTCAAACAGCACAATGTTCAAGAAGAGAATCGCGATTATTGAGCTCGGCATCGCTTTTGAGTTCGTCGGTGAGAATTGGAAATATCTCGGAAGATTTCTTGAAAGTTTGGAGTAAACTACCAGAAGCGATTCGCTTGGATCCAAGTTTAGCTTTCATGCAAAAGGAGTTTAATAAAGTGCGAAGAAAGTATGTTTATTCAGTCGAAATAATTTTTTTTTTTTCCAATTTCATTGTCGAAAATAGAGCTGGCATTTTGAGGTTTTTAGATATAATTGATTGTTTCGATAAAAAGTTAATTTTAATTGATTTTGACAAAAATTAGACAAATCAATGGTTCTAGATTTATTAAAGTATTTCAGTTTATTAAATTCTATCAAACATAGAGAAAATTCAAAGTTTTTCAGGTTCAAGCATTCCAACAACAGATTGTCTTGTTCTCAACTTGTCTCTCAAACCACAACAAATGCTAGAGAAGTAGGTTTTTTTCATTTTAAAATTCTCTTCAATCCGATCACTTAACATAAAAAATTAATGTTATCGTACTCTTAGTGCTCAGAGAAATCATAATTATCCAGACGATAAATTGAATTTGCATGAGAGAAGATTAGGCCCGGTAGCTCGATATATCAAATTATCATTACTTGTTATTTGTTGGATGATGTGTCTTGTAAGTATTTTGACAGAAACCATCAAAATGTTTTTTTTTTTTTGGTATTTATTTTGGTATTTTTTTTAGTTCGCATTAATAGTTACAAAGGAAAAAGTAGAGGTGGCGCATCAAATTTCAGTAGGGTACAATGAAACAAAAAGTATCCTTTGAATATGCGCGATAAATCAAAACTACTGGTATAAGTCTAATACTAATTATTAACGTCATGAATATGGTTTTATACGGGAAAAAAAATTCACGACCTCGAAAAATAAATTACGACTGTTTCGCCAGTTTACTCGACTCAAATCGATAAATTTGAGTAACAATTAAACCGTTTTAAATGTTTTCCTTAAAATACCAGACGTAACACTTGCGAACGATAATCGCAACAATAGAATTGGTATAACGCTCGAAGGCTCGTTACTAACCGCGGCCAATGTAAACATGAATACCAACCAAAGTTTGTTCAGCAATCATATGTCAGTTTGGATAGAATCATCTGATTTCGATTATTTCACCCGTGGGCGATTGCGTAATCAAACCCAGGTGAAAATTTGAAGCATACGTAGGAAAAGATTGAGATTGATGTTGATTTCTTTTTATTTAATTTATATAATCTGTTTTTAGCATGTATCAATGGTGTGGAATATTCCTCTTTTGCCACTTGAATTGATAAATATGCTACCTAATCAAAAAATCAACAAAATTTTCCATCTAGATTTACCAAAAAGGTTTAATAATTTATAGTCATGAATTTTAAATGCATTTTTCATAAGAAATGTTACATGGAAACACCTATTATAATGTAAATCATATTTTAGGTCAAATTATCATTCCTTATTATTGAAATTGGAGACTAATGTCAATGCAACAGTCCCGTTTAAAATCACATACAATGAATCGCCAATTAATATTGAGGATGGAGTTTGGTATGCGGCTGGTATATTAATAGGACTTTACATTCTAATCATTTTTGAGGTTTTGAAAAGTTTCTTTTATTTTGTAATGAGTAAAATTTACCTTTTAGATATATACTCAATGAATTTATTTTTATTAGATAGTGCACAGGACAATTGCAGCTATGTTGGCGTCGACTAGTTCTATAGCTGTTTTAGCTATATTAAATGAGGTAATATAACAAATAATATTGTATGTTGAGTAAATATATGATGGATTAGGCGTAATCCCTTGGAAAAACATTTTATTTTCAAGTGCTATAACAGATCATTCGTTAATTACAGAAACCAACGATGCAAGAAATTATATCGTGGATCGATGCTGATACTCTTTTATTACTTTTTTCAATGATGGTACTTGTTGCAATTATGTCGGACACTGGTATTTTTGACTATTTGGCAGTGTATGCTTATAAGGTACATATTTTTTAATCTAATATAAAAAAAAATTTTATTAAATATTTATTCAGAAAGCATAAATGAATTCTCACATTATTTATAGATTAACAATGGAAAAGTTTGGTCACTAGTCGGCACTTTGTGCTTATTCACAGCGTTTATTTCGGCTTTTTTAGACAATGTAACTACTATTTTGCTAATGACACCTGTGACCATCCGGTTATGCGAAGTAATGCAATTGAATCCAGTTCCTGTGCTGACTGCTATGGTCATATTTTCCAACATCGGCGGAGCTATGACGCCTATTGGTGATCCTCCGAATGTTATTATAACTTCTAATCGTGATGTTCTTAAAGCGGTAAGAATTGCTTCCAATATATTCATTGATTTTTAAATTGACTAATATTTTATATATGTTGCCGGTTTATTTTACTAGCTTTATAATTACAGGGTGTTGACTTCGGAACATTCACCGGCCACATGTCTATCGGAATAATATTAGTTCTGTTTACAACGTACATCCACTTCCGGTTTATCTTCCGAGATTTAGATGTGCTGCGTTTTGATGAACCACAAGATGTTCAAGTATTTATACGCAATCAATGATAAATATAGTTGTTTAGCTGTAAGGCTACATTTGAATTACTTTTTTCAGGAATTGCGACATGAAATTATCATTTGGCAACGAGCTGCTGCAAGCCTCTCTAGTTACAGCAGAGATGAAAATATTGTTAGGGAAACTTTGATGAAGAAAATAAAGCGGCTATTGTATCAGTTGAAACAGAAATTAGTTACTGGAAGTGTATTGTTAGAGAATTATAAAACTACTTTGGAAGAATTAGAGAAGAAGGTAAAACGCTCGGGATTTATTTTTTTAAATGAAATTATTTCAATGTTTGAATCTTGACTTTTTCAGTACCCTATAAGGAACAAGTGGCTGTTACTCAAGTCAGGACTGTCAATGATTCTTGTGATAATTCTGTTCTTCCTTCATAGTTCGCCATCCATCAATTTGTCATTAGGCTGGATGGCATTTTTGGGTGTACTGCTTCTCTCGATTCTGGCTGATAGTGAAGACTTTGATGGTATCACGGCTAGAGTTGAATGGAGCACTTTGTTATTTTTCGCGGCGCTATTTGTATTAATGGAGGTCATTATTTCATACCATTCTTTTCAAAAATTAAAATCACTGTATTGATCTTCTTATTATACGGCTGTAGGCTGTATCAAGGCTTGGGTTAATAACTTACATCGGTAAGAAGACTGAACTGATCGTGATGTCAGTAAGCGAAGATTACAGACTGGCAGTTGCGATTCTATTGTTGCTATGGGTATCTGCAATAGCCGGAGCCTTTGTTGATAATGTACCACTGGCGACCATGATGGTGAGAATTGCCACTGGACTAGCTAAAAATCCAACGCTCCAGTTGCCTTTGCAACCTCTCATATGGGCATTAGCTTTCGGTGCATGCTTAGGAGGTAATAAATTACATTACGTGTAATTTTTTATTCGAAAAATATAATTATTTATTGATGAATTTTTTAATATTATCAGGTAATGGTACTTTGATTGGAGCAACGGCTAATGTTGTCTGTGCTGGTGTGGCTGAGCAGCATGGATACCATTTCACATTCATGCAATTCTTTAAGTGAGTTTCGTATGTCATTACTATTTTTTACAGTTATTTCATAATTTCAATTTTTATTTATTAACCTTTGATCGACTACAGTCCTTAATAATTTATTAAATGCCACATAATTTTACAGGATAGGATTTCCAGTTTTAATTACTAGTACATTTACGACAACTGTTTACCTTATGATAGCGCACGTTGTTTTTGATTGGAACTATTGAAGAAGAAAATATTTATCAATGTTCTGTTGAAATGTTATTTAATTTATTTAGTAATTATGTATTTATTTGTGTACGAGCGTTAATTTATGTTTGAAAGATAAAAGATTGTTAAAAATCTTTTTGCTAGATAATTTATTCTCTATTTAAAGAGAATGTGACAGATTTTTTTAGATTATTGTAAATATACTATTGAAAGCATATTATAAGACTGTCATGAAAATTTTTGTTTGGAATTTCTTTGCAACCGAATCCTCCATTTTTTTTCAAATATTACCTAAGCTTTTAAAATTTCATATATTTTCACTTCAACTTGTTCATAATAATAATAATATTCACCACCTTCCATTGTTTTTAAATGTAGGAGTAATGTTAAATATTATCCAGCTTCTGAATTTTTCGCTTCTACAACCTCCAAACTCATAAAGTCATAAAGAAATTTGGAACGCCTAAAAAAATGATTAATTGGGTGCATATGTTAGAATAATTATGGTACAAGTAAGCAATAAATTCTAATAACGAAACAAAGAAACATATTCGACTCGACATCTAACATTCATCAAACATGTACGTCATTTAAGTATTAGTTCAATCATGGCTGTCCATTGATCTGTCAACTGATGTCATTTCCAATAACTTGAGAATGAATTTTTGTCTTATTCCATGTGTAATAAGCGGGAAACACTTGTAGATTATTGCTATTGTTTAAGTTCTATTGAAACATCGATTTGAATAATGATGAATCTTTCAAATACTAATGCGCATATAAATCAAAAATATAACCAAAAGACTCATAATCAAGACGTGTAACCACCTATAATGGCTATAGCAGTAGATAATAATCAATAAAATTATCAAAATGCAACGCTTCACGTTTGTTGCTGCATTTTTAGCACTCGTATTGGCTACTTCAGCTGACATATATGATGGTAAGAAGTATCCGTAAAATATAATTATTACAAAAATTAGAATCATAACTGCATCTCAATATGCTTCAATTATGGAGTGAAAACTTTTGAGTATTTAATAATTAATTTATTCCTTCGTTTGTATTCCATTTACTGATCAGATATTTTCCAGGAGTATTTGCCGCACAACGGTAAGATAATATCTTTGTCCCAGCAAAAACGGTTTATCGACAAGTGTAACCAATGCAGCTGTGCTCCCGATGACAAAGAAGCCGGTTGTACTGGAAAGGCCTGTCAGACTCCAGAGAAACCACATATCGATGGATTCTCTTCCACAGAAGGTCTCTCTAGCGTAACTGGTAAAGTTTTCTACGATAACTGCAACGCATGCACCTGCAGTAAATCTGGTAGCTCGGCTGTGTGTACATTGATAGCCGACTGCCCAGTGAACGCCAGGAGCCGCAGATCAGTTGACAAGGATGCCGTCGACATCCCACACAATGGTAATTATTTGTGCGAAAATGTATTGATAAATTATATGATAATTTATAATTTTAGTCGAATTAGTAACAATAATATGATGTTATTTGGCAGACAATTTTGGCGAAACTGGAGAGTGCACTCCTGGATAAACGGTCTACCATCAATGTAACACTTGTCACTGCTTTGCCGATGGTAAACCTGCCGATTGCACATTGATGGCTTGCCCTGCCTACGAAAAATCCGCTATGTAAATGCTTCCATTTTTCCGAAATACTCAATTCTCGTGGTTGTAACTTTTCTGAAAGAATGTTTTTCTAAATAATTTACAGACAACTACGTTGAAGGCCAGAAGTGTTCAGCTGATAAGACCTTCTATGACAAATGCAACTCCTGCACCCTAATGGCATGCCCATAAACTTTGAATAATTAATTTATAAATTAGTAACGTTGATGGATTATATCATTATGTATAGAAGTAATCACATTTAATAAACAATTTTACCAAAAATACACTGGATTCTTATTGCTGAGTTGTTCAGTTTTAACATTACAATTTGCATATCTCGCGGATCGGACCAGTTTCTAAATAGTACTCATAGTTTATTTTATACATTAGACCATATTCATTGCTGTATTTGAGTGGATTGAAACACGCTGTGAACCGACTGTACTTATCTTTTTCACAATCGCTACAGTTTGCTGAAAAATGATTACAGGTTCCAAAAATAAGATTTGAATAATAAATCAATTCTAAGTGGAATTATAGGCCCAATGAATAAAAAAAAATTACTGATAAAACGGACAACAGAGGAATAATAGAATTGGAAATTTTTCATTCGTGAACATCTGCCGTAATATAAATAATTACCCAAGTTGAACAGATTCGGCTCACCCCGCACGTGTCGTTTTGCAAATTATTCTGATCGTCGGCAGAATTATCTTATGCAAATTTAAAACTTCGCCTCGTAAATCATATTAAGTAACTCTCATAATTACTTAGAAGTATATTACGATACATGTTTCTATTTGATTGATGAAAGATAACAAGCACATCAATTTAATAATTTCTGAGCAAATGAATCATTTGGAAATCAATAAAGCATATAAAGGATTAGCATTAATTTTTTAATGATCAATTTTCCTATCGATCTACATAGATTTCTTCTCCGAAATCCATGAGTGCATTCCCGCGACATAATTCATCGACCAATGTAACCTATGCTACTGTGGTCCGACTGGAAAAATGGCCATCTGTACTAAAATAATTTGCCCGGAGCCGGAAAAACCATTCATCGATGGATACAAAGATGGCTTTTCTTGCCCTCCAGGCAAAACCTTCTTCAACGGTTGCAAAGAATGTGTCTGTAATAAGTCTGGTAACGCCGCTGAATGCTCTGAAGTGAAGGATTGCGCAGATGCTACCAGAGCCCGGAGATCTGGCCCAGTTGGCCCGAACTCCCCACATATTGGTAATTATTCGATATTTCATTAGCACATGCCGATTACAGAAGAATTCAATGTGCGTAACCATATTTTGCAGATAACTTTGCCGAATATAGAGTATGCAGCCCTGGAAAAACCTATATATGACCAGTGCAACAATTGTGTTTGTTCTGATGATAGAAAATCCGCAGGTTGCACTTTGATGGCTTGCCCTGGTTACGATGAAATCCGCATCGGTAATTAGCCCTCATTTTACAAACCAGCCACTCCTCATTTCCATGAATAAATGTTTTATGGATTTCTTACAGATAATTAGGTCCAAGGCAAAAAGTGTCCAGCTGGCAAAAATTTCTACGACAAATGCAACATCTGCAAGTGTAGTACCGATGGACTTTCAGCTGCTTGTACTCGGGTAGGGTGCCCCGAGTTCGAGTAGATCAAGTTTTAAAAAGCTAATACCAAATGATTCTTATAGTTTTGTACAAATATATTGATATATTTCTTTTAATAAAAATATATTTTTACTCATATATTTTATCCTTGCGACAACGTAATAATTCCCATGCCTCAATAAATGGCGAAAAAGTATACATGAACAATAATGAAACATTTCATATAAAAGGTTTACATCATAATTGATGCTAAATCATCAATAGTTCTTTTACTATTTTCCACATCTTATAAATTCTTTTATCTGAAAAAGCAATAAGTCGTTTGAACTTTTTGTGATAAATAAATGCGATGTGATTGAACAAAATTTTATTTATAATCACAATTCACGTGCAAAAATAATAAGTAGCCACGAACGAAAACTTGCTCTTTTAATAAACATTCATTGAAATCAGTATTACGCTAGAGTGTTATAATTAATTAGTAAAAAATATACGAAATGGTGAAATATTTTAATGACTAACCATATGCAAAAATAAGGAAAAATTTGATTTCCAAATATAAAGAGTAGACTTATTTTGCATACTTTCTTTACCTCCCACGTTAACCGCGTCATAAATAAAAATCATGGCTTCGATAGCTTGCCCTGGTTGCGACAAAAGCGCAGAAGTATGTAAATAGTCCAAGTTATTTTTAAACAGTAAACTAATTATTGCCAAAAGTTCCTAATAAAAATTTTTTTAATTTCTTATTTCTTCTAGATAAAAACGTCCAATAAATACACAAGCTGCAAGACCTTTTACAACAAATACAGTTCATGCCCTTGCGGTGACCGCAATATTTCAGCTTTGTGCACCCTGTTTGCACATTTTACCCTATGATTACTCTGAGAATTCTCTTTCAAAAACATTATGTTATGGAATATTTTTCAAACTTGTCCCAAAACTGGTATATTTAGTAATAAACGTTCATTGTAATTGTGATATAATTAGATCGAGCAGAATTCCATTAGCGGTACAATAGAAATAAAATGCTATTGCCGCGCTACGTGTGAGTCTTATCAATAATAACCCAGCGCTGATTGATTTATAGACATCTGTTGCCGCGAGGTATTTTTACAATCAGGCGCGAAGCTCATTTTCCTAAACCAATTTACGTACATTTAACAAAAGAAATTTTAATTAAAGCAAGTGTTTGCATTAAAATCTGTAAGAGAATGCTATCATTGTCCTAAACTTTTTGAATATACAACGAGCAAACCCGACAAATTTCCTTGTGTTGAGAGTAGTATAAAAGTTAATTTTTTTTTTGAAAGAATCGTAGTCAACTACTTCTGCTCACTACAACAGTAGACAATAACGTCCAGAATGAATTCTTTCGCCTTTGTTGTCGTTTCTTTGGCCATGGTATTAGGTGTTTCAGCTGTGCCAGTAGAGGATACCCCACACAACGGTAAAATAAATATATTGATCTCTTTTAAATTTATTGATTTGAAAAATACTTCTACGTTACCTAAACAAAAGAAAAGTCCAATTCTTATACAACGTTCTATTTTTGTTCGTAGATTTCTTTTCTGTGACCGGGCAATGCATTCCCAACGAATGGTTCATCAATCAGTGCAACCGATG
This sequence comes from Galeopsomyia nigrocyanea, assembly GCA_035047105.1. Lineage (NCBI taxonomy): Eukaryota > Metazoa > Arthropoda > Insecta > Hymenoptera > Eulophidae > Galeopsomyia > Galeopsomyia nigrocyanea. The sequence continues at coordinate 54,850 of JAWWMK010010142.1, forward strand.
CCAATGCGGTTCTGATGGTAAAAGTGCCAACTGTAATTTCATGGCCTGTCAGACTCCAGAGAAACCACATATCGATGGATTCTCTTCCACAGAAGGTCTCTCTTGCGTACCTGGTAAAGATTTCTACGATAACTGCCGTTCATGCACCTGCAGTAAATCTGGTAGTTCGGCTGAGTGCACATTGATAGCCGACTGCTCAGTGAACGCCAGGAACCGCAGATCTGTTGAGAAGGATGCCGTCGACATCCCACACATTGGTAATTATTTGTGCGAAAATGTATTGATAAATTATATGATAATTTATAATTCCAGAAGCCTAGAAATGTCCAGCTGGCAAGACCTTCTACGACAAATGCAACTTCTGCACGTGTGGCGCTGACGGTGTTTCAGCTTACTGCAACCTGGTTGCATGCCCATAGATTTTAAACAATCAGTTAATGAAATTTTGATGTTGTACAAATTTTATTAATATGAATACGCGTATGATATAAACGTGATTATTTTAAATAAATTTTTTGAACAATACTCTGTGATATGATATATTTATTATCCGAAACCACATTTCTTCTTCGCAGAACATGTATTGGAGGTAAATTGATTTTTGTTATCTTTTCATTTCGCCCAAAGCATAAATTTGCTGTTAAAAATGTCGCCATTTGAGGATTAGTTTTTAAACTTGATTTTGAAAATATGACCTTGCGTTATTTAATGTTTCGTCAGTATGTGATCGTCATATTAATTTTTTTATTTATACATATTTACGAGCATTGCTGCTCTTTACATAAATTGAAATATATATATAAATATATTTTCGTCCTAGGCGGCCGTTTGCAGGTTTTTCCGTGTAGAGGACACTCAATCTGTAAATAGGTGGCATACGCGCTAGGAGCTGCTCAACGGGTATTGCGGGCTATACAGCCCAGGAGGGGTTAGGGGGCACTTGCCCTGCTCGGCTGTATTGGCGGCTAAGCACGCGGGCGTAAGTTGGCAGCAGGAGTAGCGGAGTTGCGTTGTATGCCATCGTATACACTGATTGAGTGTCACCTGCACGTAAAGCCGCAAACGGCCTGCCAAGAACGAAAAATTGTTGAAGCGCCATGGCCGAGCCAAAAAGCGCGAATAAACCGGAGGATATTTTTTGTAGCGCGGGATTATAAGTGCCTCGGCGCTCGCTTCGCACGCTGCCTCGGCCTTGTACTATCCCGCGCTACAAACATTCTCCTCCGGCTGTATTCGCGTTTGGCTCGTCCAAGGCACATAAATAACTAATATACGTAGCAGATTAGAATAGTTTTTAGTGTTACGCAGCACACTAGAGCGGGGTGTATAGTACACAGACCACAGGTAGAGGGCGCTATACCTGCAGCTCGTTCAACTTTATCCGCGAAATTCTAGCTCGCTGGAAAATTCAAATTTTCGCCGGAAAATTCTGGTATGTGAAAATTCTTCAATTCCAGGAGCCTTTCAATCGAATTTCGACAGAAAAAATCCTAGCCCAGAGGTGTCCCTGGTCTCGAACCCACAACTTTCGGATCATGAGTCGGGCACCTTATAACCACTAGGCTACGGAAGCGCCATATGAATAATTATTAAATTTAAATTCTTATCACATGGCATTAATATATGCCTACAGTAGCATCACTGTTATATTTTTGAATAAATACATAATACTGTATAAATCTTTTCATATTCATTTTCCCATTCTATAATATTATACCGTAGATATTTATATTCATTTGACTATCACGCAAATGAAAAATTGTAAAAAGCCCAAAATTCATAACAGACAACATATACAGTGTATGCAAAATTTCACATTCCGATTTTTTAATGTGACTCTTTTAATGTTCTCAAAAAGAGCATATTTTTTCATTTCTTTCATTATTCAATATTCATGTGCTTGATGAAATTTATGATCATAGGTGTAACTGCCTATTTTTTATCTGTAATGAACAACATATTTATAATCGTTATAACAATTTTCCTTGACATTGCCACTCCATTCGAAAATAATCCTGCCATATAGACACACGTATAGTTCGTTTGCTACGTGAATCATCTGTCAGCTGTAAATTTCGAAGTTTATTACCATGTTGAAATTCATCCACTTCTCAATTGGAAAAAATATGAAAATTTTTTCCGTCCAAATTATTCCTTTATATCTTTTGTAACTTGAAAAAATAAAAAATTATCTATATCTTTAAGTAATCCCAAAACACTTCAAACTTAAAAATATCATTGTCAATAAATAATCGTTGTCTCCAATTTTTAGACGTTTGTTATTATAAAAATTTGATACATATTATTATTACTTGTTTCCCTCTAATATATTTTACAATTATATTTCAAAGGCGCGTAAATATGCCTACAATAACGGAATAATCGATATACATTCCAGATATAAAACGATGTCATTGCTTAATTTCGTGAGTCACGAAAATGATAATGGCTAAAAATATATTCAGTTTTGCGCTTTAAAAAAAAAAAGAATTTTGCTAGTACATATTCATTTCGTATACAGAAAGATTTCAAGCTAAATATATTTGAACAGACAACTGATCTACAAAGTTTAACTCTAATTTAAATAATATAACAAATAGATTCTAATGATGGAGAATTATAAATAATACAAAAAAAATGATTCGAACGATATTCCATCAACGTCAATTTTCACAACCAACCATGGTAGCGGTAACTTGTGAAAAAAATTATTATGCAAATATTTCATATCCGGAATTATTTGCTAATCAACTAGAAAGTAAATATTTCAATAGCTAAACTGTATGATATTTTGCTGCTTGTACTAGATTTCTTATTAATACAGATCTCACGTTACCGTGTGCACCTTTTTCAACGACTCAACAATTTTTTGAACGGAAATGCCATACTTGTATGTGCGATGACAGTGGAAAATTTGCGACATGTTTGCGGCAACCGTGCGCTTCAAAAGAGAAAACTGCTAGTAAGTTTTTGAATGTATGTCTTTAGATACTTCATCTGATAATTAATTTTTTTTTTTGTTTTAAGATACAATAGACCAATGTATACCAGGATCTATTGTGAAAGACAGATGCAATAGATGCATTTGTGGACAAGATGGCAAAGCCGTGTGTACTAAACTTGATTGTTATGCAGTTCACGGTGGTATAAGTAATGAAGCATTCATAAGTTTTTTCATAATTATTGTTTGCTGAATTTTTTTGTCAAGTACATTACAAAAGATACATTTTAGTACCTGACCCAGATATAGCTTGCGTAAAAAATCGTACTCTCATAGTCGGATGTAATGAGTGCAGTTGCTCTAAAGACGGAACAAAGGTAACTTGTGACAAAATGGGATGTCAATATCCACATTTACCTCACGAGCATATTTTGAGTATAAGCAATAAAATACTGGTTTCACTATCATGCCAGGTAGCTGTATTACGTGGTTGATTTGATTCGAATTTTTTTCATAGATGTGACAATGAATTGTGAAGCTAATGCATTATTCGATTACAATTGTCGCAAGTGCATGTGTAATCGCAATGGTGATTACGCGATGTGCGTAGGAGTAGATTGTCCAACAGATCAAAGTTCGACCAAAGATCTATCTTCTATTATATCATTTCTATTATTATTTTATGCATATGCACTTTCGGATTATATAAGATTATATATTTTTTCAGTAATGGATACAGTGGAAAAATGTAATCCTGGAATAATTTTTGCCCAAGACTGTAATATCTGTGTTTGCAATGAAAATGAAAAAGGAGTCTGCGCAACCTTAAACTGCGAATTCAATTACACTTTAAACTATATTGACATTTCTGAAAATTGATTCATCTGAGTTATATACGTCTATTTGTCATTTATTACAATTTGCTAGACCGTAATATCCTATATCTTCTCCCGTATACCTTATCTCTCTTTCAGCGTATTTGTTATGTTTTTCTTATTGAAAAAGTCAAACGGAAACCTACATTGCGAAACTCCAGAAAAAGTATGACAAATTACTAAAGAATGTTGAACTTGAATTTAAGAAACACAATTGATTGCATTGGAAATCCAAAGTAAACTGAAGAATGACTCTGCTACCTTCGCGACTTCAGTGATGATAAGATAATCAAAAATCCAATAAAAGTTGTTTTTAAAAATGGCAAAAATTTAAATGAAAGAAATAATCGGTATATAACGAAATTAACGAGGGTTGGCCGAAAGTTCTTGCTTACTTAAAATAAAATACTTGGTTCAAAATTTTTTTGTTTGATACGTTTATTAATTACAGACCTTATAAAAATACTATTTTCCAATATTCTGTGTTGCAAATTCACATGAAAAACCAATTGCTAAAAATACATTGAGAGTCAATTTTATTTGAAGAAGCTTAGGACGAGTGTATATGATTGCAATAAAAGATAAACTGTTCCACAAAATGAACGTTAATAAAATCCTTCTCAAAATGACAGAGGAAAAATTCCTTATCTTTGTTGATTGCAACTGGTACACTGCCAGTTCACTTTCGCTATTTATACCAAGATCGCATGCTGTGATGCTCATCAGATTGAGCCGTTTAGTGTCGTGAGTTGTGCGGAATAGGAGAAAAGCAATCATGAAGTACGTTATATTAATAATGACAGGTATCATTGCTGTGACCGGTGAGTAGGATATTCTTTCAAAAATTTGTAACTTATGTAATAATGAAATGAAGCGGTTGGTATTAACGGAAAAAAAGTTTTGTCTTGAGCACAGTTTACATCTTGTCCTTAAATATGAAAATTGCGTGTAAAAAAATTTTATAAAGCAAAAAAACTTTTCCGAAATAATCTAAGTGGAATTATTGAAAAAAAGTTTGGTTAATTATTGGAATTTAATGTTAGGGAAAAATAATGGCTACGAAACTGCAACCGTGAAACAAATTTGCACTCCTCGGGACTTTTTCTTCGAAAAATGCAATGTCTGTATTTGTTCTTCTGATGGCACATCAAAAACATGTTCTGACAAAGAATGTGACGAATGGGAAGAAGGTACGGCAGTCAAGTTCAATCCTTTTAATAGATAATTATGAATTACTTCAAGGTTTCTTTTTTATATTTCTTTAATTAGATGGCAAATTTCGGTGTGAGCCAAGAAAGGTTTACAAACGCGGTTGTAATACCTGCATTTGCGATGCCAAAGGTGAATCAAGCAGTTGTACTTTACAAGAATGTATAAGAACAAGTAAGTTATAAGATAGTAATTAATTTACTACTATTTTCAAATGTATAGACAATTACATTTTATATTCTTCGATTGATAGCTACCGAACGTGAAATTTTAACAACTACGGCAAAACTCATTTGCGAGCCAGGAAAGAATTTTAAAAATAAATGTAATACCTGCCAGTGTTCAATTGATGGAACGAAAGCTATATGTACGCAAATAGCTTGCGAGGAATGGGAAGAAGGTTTGTGTTAGAGATACATTAATTAAATTGAAGTGAAAAATATTATTTCTATTAATATCAAAAATAGATGGAGAATTACGGTGTGAACCTGAACTTACTTACAAGCGAGATTGCAATACTTGTACTTGCAATAAAGATGGAAACAGGGCTGCTTGTACACTGATGGCTTGTGGAAATACAGGTACGAAAAATCCTTGAACTCATATAGCAGTAACTATAAATATATTTATATATTTACACCTACGCATATCAATTGCTGTACTGGCATGTACCTTATAATTATAGCTACAGAAGAAAGTAACCCTGAAAGTACAACGCTAGCTCAGATTTGTGAACCCGGGAGTTCTTTCAAAAATAAATGTAACACATGCAAGTGTTCTTTAGATGGAAAAACTGCAATTTGTACTCAAATAGCTTGTACGGAGTGGGATGAAGGTAAGTTTGGCAAGTTTTTTATATTCATTTATAAAAAAGCAATCTACATTGACGAGAAAAATGTGTTTTTGATGTTACAGAGGGAGAATATCGTTGTAATCCACGAGCAACTTTCATGCGTGATTGTAACACTTGCAAATGTAGTAAAGACGGCAAAACTGCGGTGTGCACGCTGTTGGCGTGCCCAACGTCAGGTGATATAAAATTATTATTTATTTACTCATTTACGTGCATATCACCTTACAAATCTTCAATCTCAGTTTGCTATAATTTTGACTATAGAACCAAATGTGGAAGCTACTACAAAAAAGAGAATTTGTGAACCAAGTACTTCTTTCAAAGTTAAATGCAATAATTGCAGATGTTCCAAAGATGGTACAACGATGGCTTGTACCGACAAAGCATGCCCTGAATGGGAAAACGGTAAATTATAATAAATAGTCTTTAAAGTTGCAATTTGTCGACTGTAATAATAAGAATTTATTAATCTAATTTATAGGATTAGAAACGACAACGGCAACTTTGGAAAAAATTTGCAAGCCAAATACTGGATTCAAAATTAAATGTAATACATGTACTTGTTCACCTGATGGAACTACGGCAATTTGTACTCAATTAACTTGTCCTGAAGATGGTAAAATTATTAAAGTTTTGTTCATTCTAATTTTCGGCTTTATGTTAGTTTAATATACAAATTTCTAATCAGTAACAGAAACTAATAACCCGACGACTACTGCAGCATTGCTTTGTAAGCCTGGAACAGTTTTTAACAATAAGTGTAATCAATGTAGATGTTCCCAAGATGGACTCACTGCAGCCTGCACAAAGAAAGCTTGCACGGAATGGGAAGAAAGTACGATCGATTATTTCGTCGTAACCTTTTGGATGTTCTAAATGGTATTAATAAATAATTTATTACAAATATCGTTATAGATGGTGAATTTCGTTGTGAACCTGGATTAACTTTCAAACGTGATTGTAATAAATGTACCTGCAGTAATGATGGTAAAAGGGCAGTTTGCACTTTGGTCGCTTGTTCTAATCATGGTAAATTTTACAAAAATCTATGAATAATCAAGATTTGATAAATTTAATGCATGTTGTATACATTGCTGTAATTAATAATGCGATAATAGGAATTCAACCTGGCGTCGAAACAACAACCGCGAAACGAATTTGTGAACCAAATACTGCCTTCAAGAAGGAATGCAACCATTGTATCTGTTTAAAAGATGGCACTTCAATGTCTTGCACAGATATGGCATGTCCTGAGTGGAATACAAGTACTTATACTCATATACTTTTATGTTTGAAGTGATATACATTGAATAACCTTTGTAATTTTTTTAATTGTAGCAACAGAAACGACAACGGTAAAACAAATCTGTGAACCAGGCACTACATTTAAAGACAAATGTAATACTTGCGCTTGTTCATCGGATGGAACTTCTGCGGCTTGTACAAGAATGTCTTGTGTTGTATGGATAGAAAGTATGCTAATTTTATCGAAATGAAACATATAAGTGAACAAGTCGAACATAATATCTTATCCTTTTCATAAATTGCAGATGGTGAATGGCGTTGCGAGCCTGGAGTGTCATTCAAACGGGACTGTAATACTTGTGTTTGCAATAAAAATGGACGACCTGGTGCTTGTACGCTGATAGCATGCTCAAATACAGGTAAAACTTCTAAACTAATAACCATCAATAATTTAATCATTCCTAAACAGCATATTTGAAAATGAGATGCAATTTTCTACAGTTACAGAACCAAATATTGAAACTACAACGGCAAAACGCATTTGTAGACCAAGCTCTTTTTTCAAAGTAAAATGTAATGACTGTATTTGTTCTAAGGATGGAACTTCAATGGCGTGCACAGATATGGCATGTCCTGAAAATGAATTGAGTACGAAAATCTATAATCACCTTGCTGAATCTTAAATGGTCGAAAATTAAATATCAAATTTTTCTTTGTGTTTTGTAGATTACGAAACAACGACCCAGAAACAAGTTTGTAAACCAGGCTCTTCATTTAAAATTGATTGTAATGCGTGTGCTTGTTCATCGGACGGCACCTCAGCAGCTTGTACTAGGATGGCTTGTCCTCCAATAAGTAAGTAAATCAATAGTCGAAACAAAAAGTATTTTATCCAAAAATTTTCAATCAACCAATATTTTTAATATACTCGCTATATAGATAAGTTGAAGTGTGAACCAGGGAAATCATTCAAGAAAGATTGTAACACATGCATCTGTGACGCCAAAGGTCAAACCGCGGTTTGCACATTGATGGAATGTAACAAAGGTGAAAAAAATTCGAATTCTTATCAGTTTAGAAAAGATACGATTATGAATCTATAAATTTCAGGTAATCCGTCTCAAACATGTCAGCCTGGGTCAATTGTAAAACGCGATTGTAATTATTGTCTTTGCGATAGAAAAGGAAATTTTGGAGTTTGTACAAAATGGAAATGCCCAAGTAACGGTATGTCCTCCATATGGATGCAAAATGAGTTCTTTAACTTCACTTGTTTCTCAACATTAATCCTTCAATCTTTGCAGAGAAAATTTGTCAACCTGGAATAATATTTAAAGAACAATGCAATCTGTGTATATGTGGCTTGACTGGTAGAAAAAAATATTGTACGTCACTGAAGTGTCCTCATGATAACAGAAAAGAGTCTTCTGAATGTTCATCTTCTTCATCGTCTTCTTCATCAGATTCATCTGATTCATCCGATAGCAGTTCGTCCGAATCATCCAAATGTTCTAAATTTTCGAAAATCTCCAAATCTTCTAAAGGTAAATAGAACTACTTGATAAGTTGTGCACAAAGAAGGAAAGTTCCATTTCTCAATATACACATTTTTTTAGATGAACGTTTTTGCAAAGCGGGAAAACGTTTTAGAAAAGATTGTAATACCTGCGTGTGCAGTAAAGACGGAAAAAGAGCTTATTGTACGCTGAAAGCTTGTATAAAAAATCACAGTGATTCAAAGACCGAAGGTATATTAACATTTCTATCATTGCCTTCCAATTACAAAATATGAAGGATTTTATACTGATGAATATGATTTTTTTATAGGTGTATCTTGCAAACCAAGAGAAGTATTATTCCGGGACAAATGCAATAACTGCGTTTGTAGGTCGAACGGTAATAGTGCTTTCTGCAATTTGAGGAAATGTTAAGATACTCTTATAAAATATTTTATTATTATAAACGAAGATTGTTGTTCCATTTTTTTATGGATGAATTATAAATTAAGTGTGTATACAAATTGTAATTGTTAACAAATAAATTAATAAATGCCAAACTAAATAAAAGAATTATCGTCTAGTATTTTTTTAATATAAGACCGCCAATTCGACTTAATCGACGTAAATACGGCGTTTGCACCAAGATGGCTTGCGACAAAAATTTTTTTCACAAAGATGGCTCCTTAAAAAATCGTACAAAGACCTCATTCGTCCTAAATTTTAATTTACAATACTACAATGCTACTTAGTTTGGAAAATAAATGATTTCATAATAAATTGGCATTATGAAACCAAACTCTTGTTGTCTTCTGTACCTAAGTTCAATGACCTTTTTTCATTTCAGTCGGTCTCGCCAATCATCAACAAAAAAATATAAATCTAAAAAAAGAATCGTTGAAAGCCAATTGTCTGTCAAATAAAGAACAAAAACACCCAAGCGGAAGTGAGATATTCATATTGAGCCGTACGCAGTGCGTCAGGCTTTTAAAACAATTTTCTAATAAACTTTCTTATTCCACGCAACGAGACCCTCACAGTCAAATTAGCTATTGGACGTGATGATATATGTACGGGCTCATCTCTCCTTGCTCATCGTTCCCCACCTATTTATGTCCTATACGTAGTACTTGCGAACGCAAGCCCGTTTGCTGCGTTGCAAGTTCAATGTGTCAAGTTTATTGGATCAAGCGAGTGTAGACGTATTCAAAGAGATACATAGTTCCTCGATTCATAACGGAAAGTTTTTGTTTTGCAACAAATGACAAGGATGCGTGTTTTGGACTTTGCTGTTGTTCTGCTTGTTATCATGATCGTGGGCAACACTGGTAAATTGATTACCGAGAAAGTTTTGTTTCAAGCAGCAAGATCATAATTTTCAATGATGACGAAGTTTATATTTAGCATGTCGAGTTTGTGATACATTTTGAGTTTCGATAGAAATGTAATTTTTTTCAGAATTATACTACTGAAATTTTTAACCGTGATAAAATCATTATTTGTCAAGGTGCCAGTGAAGTTGAAATGCAGTGCACTCCGAAAACAAGATTCAAGTTTTACTGCAATACTTGCTGGTGTTCAGAAGAGGGAACAATAAGAATTTGCACGAAAAAATATTGCCCGGACGACATATTCAATCCAGATGGAACTTTGAAATCACCTCCAAATGTTCATCACAAAATGAAAATTCTTCCTAAAGGAGGTGACACTTACTCACCATACGACAAATAATTATTGCACTTTTCCATTATCTAATGTAATCTAAATATTTTTAATAAATTTTTTTTATCGCTAGTGCTTGCATTTTATAAACTTATTATGCTTTTCAACATATCTTTTTTCCACAAATAAAATATTATTTCTAGTATCAATGACATACTACTTCAATTCATTAAAAAACCTTCTTATACGGCATCAATTAAACTGAAATTATTATCTATTTGTAATTCTTTCTCATCATAAATATTTATATTCAAAAAATTGTTCTAAAACCATAAAAATTTGAATATCCCGCGAAAAACTCACCAACAAGGTACTCGCGGTCACTACTAGATGGCGCCAATTGGCCTACATTCAGGTTCCCCACAAATCTCTCCGACCAACCGAGTTGTGTATACTCTCCAGTATATTCCAACACTCCAAGTGCATCTGCACCAAGTTCGTGCGTTAGTCGCAAGAGAGTGTATACCGTTTTTTATTTGCGTGGCGCGTATTCGTCTCGCGAAATTCTTTTTCCACATATTCGCACGTTTCGACGATATTCCATACGCGTGTGCATACTCCCCCGACGTCTCGGTATTTTTCCAGAAATGCCTGCTGCTGCAGTCGACCAGTAAAAAGAGCAAAAAAAACAGTAAGCTGCATATATATTCAACGTCCGAGATTTGCGCATACCTACAAAGGAGTGTGCAGTGTGTAACCGTTTCCAGATTCAAGATTCGCGAGTATAGCTGGCGATGATGCGAGGATCCATGCGATAGACAACTGTCAAAAGTACGTTTATTTGTGAATATTCAATGTGTAAATCGTGGGTGTCATAACCTTCAATACACACTGAATACTAGCTCTTTCATAACACATTGATATTGCGATTATATTAACTGCATTATATATTCGTAAACACGTGATAATGTTGAAAATATGCAAAACAACTTGGATGCACGTTACAAGGTACGATTCGCGAGTTTATTAAAAAAACAAACAGATTGCCATTAGCACATACTTGACCTAACCTAACCTACATAACTGTCATAAATCATTATGAAAACAAACACAATGCAAATTAATTGTAATGAAAGTACCCACGGAACAATCGTTACGCGGCGGCGCTCAATTGCGTAAATTAACCAAGCGAAATGAATTGCAAACGAAATACAAAACCAACGCGAGCAAAAGCTTTATGGCTACGATGAAAAAAAAAACGTTTAGACATTTCTAGTTGGACTTTTTTTCCCGATATTGAATTTATGCCACAGGATTTTTTTTGTTTGTTGTTATTCGTATCAGGTTTTTGAAACGGCGGATTAAAAAAAACATACTCGGCGTTGAGCAAAACATTATACACGGACACAATTCACCTGATTTCTTTGAAATTCACTTCGGTATCTCGAGAGTGTTGCAGCAGTGTGTCTAAACGGGCATTTAAAATCCATGATTGCTAATAATTATTTCGTAGCCACATCGAAGCCCCACTGGCCCAATTACCGACACGCAAGCCTAATCAATAAACACCTGTAACTATCAAACGTTCCAGCGTAAAAAAAAAACTTCGAAAAATCATTCCACACCTATAGCGCTCGCTCGAGAACGCGATATGTTTTTATGCAAATGTGTAACCTACAAAAGAAATAGAAAAAAAAAGCCGTCATCTCTTCAACGTACCCACACATACTTTCACACATATACACATAAATATAAGAGACTACTGTTACTATTGGAGGAGGGTATCCCGCACAGCGCGCAAGCGTCGGCGTGCGCCTGCGTTATTGACATTTCGCGTGGCCGCCGCAGACAACATGGCTCTAGAGGCCGTCGTCCAAAGCTTTTAAAGGGAAGTCCTCTTCATTCTCAGCTGTGCGCGCGGGTGGAAGCTCAGCGACACACGCTCGTTGTGCTTTTTTTTAACGTTTTCTCCGCTTATTTTTTCCGAGCCCTTCGCCACGCTGAAGGGTGTGCTCACCTTTTGCAAATACACGAATTTCCATGTGAGTAATTAAACGTTCTGCTCTGTTTTTCTTTTCATTTCATGGCGAATCTAAAGTTGTGACTTTCTGTGCTCTGTTGTAAAAAGTGTGTATAGATTATCTTATCGCGAGTGAGGTTTATCGGAAGCTCGGTGCGTTTGGAAAACTATTAAAATGTTGCGAGAAGTATTTTTTTTTCTTTTTCTCTGTGTTGTGTATAAATTTTCACGAGTAAGATCTAAATTGTTTCAAAACGTGCTTTCATTCAAAACTAATTCTTTCCATTCGATACTAAATCGAATCTGGAGAAGAAAAAAAACGTCGATATAGACAAACGTGAAACTATCGCGGAGAACAAAGGAGGCCAAAGTCCGAATAAAAAGTCCCTCTGTCTCTCTATCGTGTTCAGCCGAACGAATGAAAATCGCAAAGGTACCATTAAAGCTTGCAGTGGGGGAGGAAGGAGGGATGCACCTCGATATGGGCTCTCCCTTCTCGCGCGCGCGGAAGAGGAGGGAATCCCTCGTGTGATATATTTTTTTTTCTTCTCTTTCCAATTACTAATTAATCCGATGAGAGGTTGTTCTTTCCACGCGAACGAGTCGAGGTCGTTGCCGCGATAAGACTCTTTTTCCTATATCTATGTCCCATCGTCGACGTCGTTTTGTACATTTCAATAATAAAAAAGACGTTGCTATGGGACTAATTAATTCGAAGGTTTTATGATTGATAAATTCGTTCTTTTTTTCTTTCTTTTTTTGGGTCAGATGATAGTAAAGTAGTATGAATGCCATTTGCTTTTTTTAGGCTAAATGTAGATACTTCGTAAGTTTGATTTCTTATCTAGTGAAACGAGCGAATCGCGATCCCCGGAAATTAGTTTCCCAAAGTATCGATCATCCCTCACGCACGTCCTCATTTCTGTTTACCCCCATTTGATCGTCTATACCTTCACGAATTTTTATCGAGTGAGATGGATCTATATATTTTTACTCGTCTTGTTGAGTATATAACACCTTTTTTATTGAGTTTGTTGCGGCAAATTGTTGACTCGATGAGTTTACTTTGACAATCATTACTTTCATATCGATAAAAGAACGCGTATCACCATGAAAAATTAATATTTCTTTTTTTATAAAGAAAAACAATAATTACAAACCTGATCAGCTGTAAAAAAACCTAATCATAACAATACAAAGTTGTGTTGTACGCGTGCCAAATCATAATGTTTCTTGAAAAGCTCAAACGCGAAGAGAAGCCTTCAAAAAAAGCCAACATGAAATACTAAAAGTGATCATAAAAAAAAAAATAAAATACAATCGCTGCATAACTCTCACATGAGTCGGTCGACTTTTAATAAAAAATTCTATTAAAACCGCACTTGTAGAGACACACACACTTAAGCATAAAGAAAAGAAAAGAGAGAAAGAGCAACGAATGCAAACAAAAAAGAAAGAAAAATTCACGTGTCTCGTTGTCGCGCGCGCGTCACGTTATTACGCAACCCCCTACCCTGCAGCAACGAGCAGTTGCACATATAACGATTTTCCGCCTTTTTTCCCCCGCAGAGAGAGAGTGAGAGTCACACTTACATCCCAGGAGCAAGTAGAAGCAGCAGCAGCAGTCTTTTTGGCGTCGCACATTGCCAAGATGTGAAATGTTGGATTGGACTAAAAAGGGGGAGGGGAAGAAGACAACCCTCGAGGATACAAAGTTCGTTGTACTTATAGTTTCTGAAGGCTGACTTTTCCGGATTGACATTTGCTTTGCACGAAGATGAAGCACATGCCGGTCGAGTATTGCGGTTATACCGCTATGGACCGCAAGTGTGCGGCTCCGATGATTCCATGGATTATTAGTGAGATCAGGAAGAAGAATGTACCGCAGAAGGTGAGTTTTTTTAAAATTTGTTTTCTAATTTGTCTGTAAGTTTTTGCAACGCGGAAAATGTGTTTCGGTGTTTTAAATAACTCTTTTTTAAATTCGGTAGAGTTTTCTTGTATTTATGTGATGTCTCTACATATATTTCGAGAATATTATAATGTCACCTTGTGAAGTTCGCATTCGTAGCCTACTATACAAACATATTATTGTAGAACATGTTGATTTTGTCAGATAAAACATAGACCTTCCAGATCTCAATGTACTGATCAAGATATGAGTTTTTTATTAGATGTTTTTAAGATTTTAAGTGGTTCAAGGTTAGCAAAAAAGAAAATTCACTAAAACCTTCGTCCGCTTTTATCGTCGACAAACTCATCTCCAACTTTTCTACTAGAATAGATATTTTCCATTTAGAAAATGGATCGCAATTTCTTCAGACTCATCAAAATATCATACCGTAAAAAGCAAGAAGAGAAAAACACATTTTTTTCAATAACATTAGAACAGGTGTGCTACGTTCCATTTGAAAACGAAAAGAAAATCATAAAAGAAGCGGAACAAACACGCGCATTTCAGAAGTTGGCGATAAGATTGTCTGGAATATCGCGAAAAAATATAAATAATGATGTAAAATGAAAATTTCACATCATCAAAATCGCTAGATGATAATAATAAACGCGTTATCAGCTTACCGTCGAATAAAAATAAAACTTCCAGCCTGGTGCGCACGGAAATAGAGACAATATTTTTTCCTCTCTCACGCTCACTTTTATAAAACCCATCTTGATCGCGAGCGAGAGAGGAAAAAAAAAAGAGGCACGAAATAAAATAGCTTCGGGTGAGTTTGCGTTTGCGTAGGCGATGGTATATAAAAGCTCCGGGAAAATTGGAATCCGTCTGATGTCATCAGCGCGCGCTATGCTTTCCATGAAATTGCTCGTTAAAACGTCGTAAATTAGTTGCTCGCCTTCTTTTTTTTATGCGCAGTTCTTTTTGTTCGTTAAAAAAAATGGATAATCAATTTTCTATCGTTGATTCCTATAAATTCCTATTCCTAAACATTTTTACTTGGTAAATCGTTCGAAAATACAATGCTAGATAAACTTGCTAATGTTTTCTTCAACAGCTGTAAATTTCACTGCCAAGTCTTTAAACTCCTTATCGCAAATACTTACGAGTATAACAATTTCCTTCCTGCATTTAATTATTTTCATAAATAGCCTAACAAAGTAACCACGTCACAACTGGAAAAGTGCAACATCAATTGTCAGCACTATATTACGCTTCATTACGCGTATTCTCAATTGCCGTGAAACTCTTTTTCAACCGCCGAGCAACACATATGCTCTCTCGCTCGAACAAAGTAAATGAACGATTTGCATATTTTCTCCTTGGGCTTGAACGAAGGATCCGCCAAACGTCAAATAAACAAAAAAAAAAGAGAGAAAACGAAAAAAAAAAAGAAATAAACGTACAAAAGCCAGTGTGCAAACATCACCGAAGGTATATATTGCGCAAAGCGCGCGCGCGACACACATGGCTGCTTGCGCGCGCGGAGGAGTATCGAGCGGGCCAAGTAGCACTTTGGAAGAGGCCTAGGCAAATAGGTCGTGTATACACGTTTGAAGTCACATCATATTATATCTTGAAATAAGCTTTTGAAATTTTTTTTTGAAAGCGTGATTCAATGCATTCGCGAAAAAAAAAAAGAAAAATTCCCAGTGAGATTGAATAGCCTTTATTCCTCGTTTTTTTACACAAAAGGATAGTATTTGGTTCAAGTACAATTTATTGGAATTGTGCGAACATTCAAAAGTTTTTCAACTCGAAAATCCACCCAGAGACACTAGATTATCATTAAGAATTTCCCCGGGTTGGAAGTTAAATTGCAAACTTCATAATGAGACACACACGCGCTTGCAAAATTAAACGGCCAGCGACTTAAGCTTCGGGAATTATTCAAGCGTCATATGCAGCCGCTGCTGAGCGTGGAATTTCTCGGACCTAAAATCCGTCGAGGCTTAAGGGAGAACAAGGAAATGACTCTATAATAACTCCCGTGTGACAAGTATTTTCATCGCACGACGCTTTAATTACATATGACGCTCTTTTGTTGTTTATTAAAACTCAAATGTGCAGCACTTGGTTGTGCGACTTTCTCGTGTGGCTTGGTTTATTAAAAAAATTTTTTCTAGCTTGCAATTAAAAATGTGTCGAGCTTTCAGAAGTACATTGCGAAATTAATATCGCAAACTTTGTAATAGAAATTCATTAAACTCGTACAATTTCATACTGAATTTTTAAAACTATTTCATAGCATCCCTCTTTACAATTTATCAACCCTCCTACGCAAGAATCTCTTTGAAGTCTCTAACGAAGAGAAACACATCTTGAACTTCAAAGTCCCCTATACGCAATTATCACCCTCGCTCTTTTTTTTTCCTGTTCACGCCCTTGCACGTACAAGTAATTTCATTCCTCTCTCTCTGTGTCTGTCTTTTAAGGTGAACCTGCTGGTGGCGTCGGGCAACGTATCGGCATACGTGGCGAATAGGGAGCAACCGCTGTTCAAGCACCCGCTGCGCAGTGCTCACAAGCCCCAAGCGGCGCCCCCAGGCTGCCAAGACTCCAGATCTGGTACTTTTCTCTACACCGTCAAGGGTGACGAAGGCATTTACTATTACCATCTCTTCAGGGCCAAGGATGCTGATGCGGTGAGTGTTTTTTAAAAGACTTTCAGAAAAAAAATGTACGATATTCAAATTCACCGAGTTTTAGTTTTTCATCTGTACGAGTGATTACGTAAAAGAAAAGCGAATATTTCATTCGACATATATGCCTACACGGTACAACAATCAAAGTCCGTTCAATCTCGCTTCGTTCTATAAAAGTCACATCATTTCAGTCAAAGTCATATCTATTTTTACGCTCGGTGTATTATTTTTATAAGGCTTAATTGTCGGTATAAGATAGGCGAAATCGTTTCGCGGCGCACACAAAAAAAAACGTCGAATGGCAACCCGAGATATTTCTGGGTCGGGTTCAGGTAGACACTTTGGCAGCGACGTGTTGACTCAGTTCGACTTGCATAATTTGCCTCTCGTGTCAAAACTTCGGAGAAAGATCAATTGATTGAGCTTGCGCAATAAAAGCTCATTACGATTTTTAAACATTTTTTTTCATAAACTCGAGTGCCGTTATTCATTCGGTTAGCTTACATCAAATATTTCTCCAGAATTAAAGGAAAGTCTTGAAATTTTATCGAAAGCAATTACAATTAAATTAAATATACGTAACGATAAAAATAAGAAGAAAAAAGTTTATTGAACGTTCCATAACAAAAGCAAAGTTACCTAAGCCTTGCACGCTCGCCTTTAAAAATAAATTGCAATTTATAAATAAATCTCGTGGGCGAGTTAGTAACACTAAGCAACGCCGTGATTTTTGCACACTTGCGACACACACACACACACACACACACAAACGCGCATACAGGTGTGCTAAAGGGTATAACATTCACGAGGCTTTCGAGTGATTTTACGTTTGGCCCGGCAAGACAAGTCTTTTTTATCCTTCTCGCTTTAATTCTCAAAGTAGTATACGCGTATACACATCTCTCTCCCTTCTCTCTCTCTCTCTCTCTCTCTCTCTCTCTCTCTCTCTCACTCTCGCTCCACATATGACGATCCATCCAACAAACTGAAAATAGATGCACGTGAAGCGCACACCGAGCCCGCGTGAAACCAATCGACTAACATCTTCTCTCGCATGCGACAGCTGCAGCTAAGAGAGAGAGAGAGAGAGATGATTTTTCCCTCTGCGATTACTAGACGCAACGGATAGCTCGTGGTTATTGTCAAACGAAATGTATCATTTCACGCGGATTTCAAAGAGACAATTGATTACAATTGCGATCGATTGATCGAAGCCGCGTGACGTCACGCGTTTGTGCGTCAAATTTGAGATGTATAGACAGTTACTGTAGATGTTAAATGTTCGATTTGTGATGTTACGTGTACATTTAAGATTTTTTGTACTTTATGAAATTTAACATTTAATTTGTATTTCATAAAGTCACTTGTCTTTCCTATACACAAGGTCACAAACCAATAGCCACGAAAGAAATATCCCATTAATTGGGTCATTGAACTACATCCAGTTAAAATTATCGTCTTCCAAGCAATCGTTAATCAGTTTATTATAGCATTGTAGATAGAAATTACTCCATTAATTATTCCATCAATGTCACCCAATGTAGCCGTCATCGTAACACGCAAATCTGTAAATATATATACGGGATTTTCCATTTTCTAACAACACGCAAGCCAAAATTGCTATCGTCATTCAGTAACAAACGATTCACAGAATGATTCTCTTCTTAAATTCGAGTACTCGGCAAAACAGCTGTTGCTGTCCCAAACACAACAATAGATAAATTTCGAAACTATTTAAAAATTGTTTTTCCGCTCTGTTGTGAAAATCGTTGTTGTTTTCCCGGCAAGCGTTACGTAACAGCAGAACTACAATAAATTCAAAGCTTTTCAACGATCGGCGACACCTTGTACACACACGCACACGCACACACACACACACACACACACACACACACACACACACACACAGCAGACACAGACACAGACACACGTACACACAACTATTTTAGCGGCCAGCGGGCGTGAAATCATTACTCCGCGAGCGTCGCCAAATGCATATAAAATTTTATCGCTCGGTTGACGGTAAATAAACTCTCTCTCGTTGAAGTCGACCTCGAATCAGTTGTAGCTTTTCGTTGAAAGCGTAGGATCGATATAATATAGATATACACACGTACACGACGAGAGTGGTATAAATGAGTTCACGTGTTTGATGACAATCGATTTGCGAGAGCCTTTTCCGTTAAAGTTGCTTGTCAGCTGTAAGTAATCGACATGGACAAAGTGACGATTTGCGTTTTTTTTTCTTGTGTCAGGTAGTATTGGGTCGGGTTTTTCTTTCAGATCATTAATTTACGGGGGTAAAATTTTTGTTTTTGTAAATAAATATATTTAAAAAAAACTATTATGCGCTGAAAAGAATCGCGTACAGCTAACGTCAATCGTCATTGCACAGTTGATTCGATCGTAAACCAATACTTTATTACTGTAAAAATGACGTAATGGACTCTACGAAAATTGAGCTCGGAATCTTCTGGAAAAACTACTTTACTTCCATCTCTGCTCTTTTTTTTTTATTACGTTCTACAGCAACAATACAATAAGAAAAAATATTTTTCATTACATTACCTTCGTCCGAGCGACTGGCATAAAAAAACAATTAGCGAAAGCTTTCAAAATGTAACAATTAATTAGCCTGACTAATCCTTCAGAGCCACCACCGCTCGCCTGCCCAACCCCAGAGAGTCGGCAACAATCAACTGAGCAGTAACCCCTTGAAAATTGAATTTTCTCAAAACTTTGGCGCGCGTCACGCATCCGCGAAACTTTCCTGCGCGCGGCAAAAACACTCTTTAAAGCGGCGACTCTCTTGCTACAGCGAGTATAGCAAATTTATGCTCCCTTGGCGAGTTGCCTGGCGTGCTTTAAAGCTTCCGATTATTCAATCCAGTTATAAACAAGGGCGCGGCATCTCGTGCATATAACGTGTAAAGATTCGTGTGCGTATTATATACCACCTCGCACGCGCGACAAGGGTATTTGTCTTTCTTTATTTGTCGCTTTTTTTTCGTGCGGTTGTCACTTGATCCTCTCCTCCTTCGATGTATTATGTATTTGGACGGTGCGTGGGTGCTGAACGTTCAACGTTTTGATGGATACCTTTTCTCTCTTCTTTTTTTTCGCTGGGTGAGCTTGGTTCTGTGCACGGAAAGAAATTTCTCTGAAATATTATGGTGATCATCACCGTAAAAATTACATTGCATCACGGTAAACCTGGGAC